>JAHWFP010264161.1:145004-157306 GCA_023313725.1 Lithobius niger | reverse complement strand
CAGAGCTGTATGAGGCAAGTTTGTGTATGTTGGCGTGGAACTACAGCCAAAGACTGAAGCATGTAATGAAAGTAATCAAATATTCTTGACACAGCTCATGTGGAAAACGCGTTTTGGGCACCGAAAAACTAGTACTTTTCGTATAAAACCATATTTTTTTAATATGCACGTGAACTACAGTCAAATTAACAAAAGCAGATTGTTTTCCAAAAGAAGGTTTTCTTTCTAACAGAGTTTGTTCTTAAGAGGTTCCACTGGGTATTAAATTTGTATTGAATTATGTGTCAATGGTGCTGTATTCAAGCACCTGCTACACGATGTTCCCGGATGGTGGTGTTTGCCATACAGCAGAAAGCCTAAAGTTGGTGCTGTGTTGGTTTCACTATTTCTGAATCGGTCCAACTTTTACCCTAATTGAAAAGAAAAATTATATTAGGAAAGTCAATGGTAAAATTATGGTTCGTGTCTAGTAAGATTAACCCTTTTAGGTCCGAACGATGATAGATCGTCGTCGCAATTCCGCTGCAAAAAAGACCAAACGACGACATACCGTTCGGCGCAGTTCTACGCCCTGTTTAAAAAAAAAAAAAAAACCTATGCGTACATCGGAGGCTAACTCCGATTGAATTAGGTATTTTGGAACGTATATTTAAGGTTTATTTCGGTTTATTTAATTCAAATCATCTTTTTATTACCTTAAGTCGATGTTATTGTTGGCATCGTCGCACAAAATTGACGTGAAAATTGCGTTTGTTTGCTGAAAACAGCACTCAGTTCAAACGATCGTATCTCCGGAAATACGCAACGTGCAGCCGCCATCTTGAGCGCGTTCAAGAGAGGGGATTCCCAATTTTCAACCCCCAAAAAAATGACGTCATCAACTCCAACGTCACTGCCTGTATTCCTCGAATGTAATGTGCTGTTTCAACGGCCATCGTTCAAACTCTTCCCGATCGCGTGCTATCGCGTGCGCCAATTGGTTCGTTCGCGGCACGTGACCCGTCGGCGTTAATTCGTGACGTCACGCGAAGCGAGTCAAGGTCGTATCCATTGGTGCTAGCAGGAGCGCGTTCGCTTGTGGGCAGCCGGTCAATATGGCTGCTGCGAACGAAATGGTAGTTAGATTTCAGCGATCGTAAATATTGGGGGAATAAAGCAACTTTAAACTATTTTTACGGTGATAAAACATAAATGATTTCGGAAGTAATAACAGGCATTGTGACGGAAGAATATCGAGTGGATGTTATCATTCGGAGTACTGTAAGTTGAAACTTTCGTTAGCGCTGTTTACATAGTCGAACTTCAGGATTTTTTTTAATAAAGAAAATGTAGGACGATGGTCCCAATTATATTTCTGTTCAATAAATTATAATATAATTATTACGTCTGCGAATTTTTATACGCCAAGACTACATAGTTTTTTTAGTACAATTTATTTTCGTGAGGCATGCAACTTGTTCATGGCATCCATGTTGCGGCCATGGCCTTTCTCGCTCGCGTATGAAAAAACGGCGTGGACCTAAAAGGGTTAAAATTGAGCTGGTTCACCTTCTTTATCTCAAATGTAAATTAAAAAATACAGTAGTTCACAATTTTAAAGCTTTGTTACAATCAACATTTTAATTGCTTAATGTAAAACTACAGTATTCATGATCATTGCTATTTGCTAACAGGTTGGTTAAAGTGTAAACTTAGTTACTTGTGTAAAAAATGCATTTCGACAGATATTTTATTAATATTAAAATGAGCTCTCGTAGTAAATTGCTTCAAACAGTTTTCATAATCCCTTTGGTTCAGTTTAGGTCTTGGTACAATCGCTTGAGTTGTAGTTCTATTTCGGTTATTGACACAGCACTACCTTATATCTAAGCCAGTGCCATAATTTTATAAAACTAGCCGCTTCAGGATTGAATTGTGGGTTCATTTACACTTTTAAGCTTAATATGGTTGTATTTACCATCAATCTCACACACTTGAACCAACTTGCCTTTTATATTTTGTTTACAAATAACCCATTTGTTGTGTATTACCTGTGGAAAATTGCTGGGATAAAATGGAATTTTTTTGTTTCTTTTCGTAGCTGACGTGCTGCAACCGGTCACAGAGAAAGACATACCCGAGCAGCTCATAGAAAGGTTACACGAAGAAAAGTAAGCTTCCATTTCTTTAACTGATTTTTTTCTTTACTTCTGTGTATTGCAGAGAAGTGCCAGAATGGGTCGAAAAATTGTGGAATAAAGTGAGGTTAAAAAAAAAATGAGAACCTCAAATTCTGTTCCCCCTTCCCTCTTTGATTGGTCAATTTAAAAATTTGTTACGTACACATGTAATAGCATTTCAGTATTAGAATTTTATTTGTGAAGTTCAACGTAATAAGCCCGTTTTACTTATTCCCCCGTCCTTACCTAGTTGTATAGAATGTGTACACTAACGTAAAATGGTTGATACAGGAGGCAAGAGGCGCTGAGGAGAAAAGAGAGGAATGAAGCTCACCTGTACATGAGTGTTCAGGTTAGTTATGTTTCAGGCTTAGTGTTGTTCTCCTTTTGTTCCTGTTAGTGTTCAGTTTCTAGAGGAAAATGCATTTGTCCACCTGCTTGTCCTTAGTTGTACAGTGCACTTAAAAAAATCCTCTAGAGTTAGGCCGGGAAAAAAAATAAGTTTGGTTCTCGGGCATTTCGAAGGTCGAAAAAGGACCAGGCCACCCGGCTTTTTATTTTATTATTTATTTTCAAAATGCTATGAAAATGCTCCACATTTTTCTTTTCCATTTAAGCAGTATGAATGTATATAGACGTCCAAAAAAAATCATCCCAAACACTGTAACGACGTATATGTACGTCGAAGCTTTGAAGGTAAACTATGGGTCGAAAAAAGCAATTTTCCGCCAAAATATCGAAATGCGAAACGCTGAAATTCCTGACATGATGTGCATCGATTTCTGTAAAAAAAAAAAACGTAGTTACCAATATCTACAATTTTATTAAAAGCACTTTAGTTGAGTGTAGACTCACTAAAAACTGCAAAAATGCCTTTCTCATTTTTTTTTCGTAAGTTAAAAAGCAGAAAATTGGTCATTTTTGATCAGCGGTAGCGGTCGAATTATTTGACTGGGCGCCGCCATCTTGTATTAGTTGGAAAGCTGGAATTCCCCTGAATCTAGGCCTCTCAACATACGTTCTCGATGGCCATTTGGCATTGGCCAATCAGGCGAATTGTAGTAGGCCGTTTCTGGCCGTTTCAGGCTAACTTTCCAAAGCATTTGAAAATCGCGTTCCATTATTGGCTGGTTGGCACCACGTGACCGATTTTGCGTGCTCTCATTGGCTGATGCGCGATTTCAACAGGGACGCCGCCGATCGCTTCGGATTTCACGTGAGCGCTTGACAAGTGTTTTAGTTCGTCATTGCAAATCACAAGAAAGATGCTGTTTCACAGCATTAAAAAATTAAATCAGCAGTCACGATGCAGAACTAAAATGGAAAAGGAGCCTATAAACCTTCACACTATTGCTTATCAGGTGGGAGCAACGATTTTTAGCCTAACTAACGCCGACTTTCGGATGCGTTTTTGTCAACACGGAGATTTTCGATTTTCATTACCGCCCGTAATTAAAAAAACAACAACAGTTCTACGAAACTATTAAAGCCATTTGTCCGCTTTTTTCCGTGCATTTTAATGAATATCTGTTGCGTACGTGTGTTTGAAATAATTGTGTCCAATAATTTTTGCAAGAATAAATATTTCGTTAGTGCCTCACTCCACGGGTAACGACGTAAGACGAATGAAATAAAAAGCGATTGACCCGCATGATTTTTGGGGACCCGCCCGCGCCCGAGAACCGAACAATTTTTTTTTCCCGGCCTTATGCAAAATTGGCTGCTAAGACCAATATCAAAATATTAGTGATTTGCTACACGGGGTATTTCATTGTTGCACTTGCTTTACGGTGCTTTTGTGCAAGTCCCGAGCACTCTGCTGATCACCTGTTTTACCGTCAAAGTTCGTTAAGGCGAAATACGTTCGACAAAAGCCTCCTACAGTTCCATACTCAACTGAATGCTGAAAAATGATGACATGTTTATTGCAGGTGTGCAGAATCTGCCAGAACGCTAGAACGAGGCTCGCGGGAAACTTCGGAGAATTGTGGAAATTCACTAAAAAATAGCTTGTCAACATGGAGAAAGGCTGCGAAAATTTGAAAAATCTGTTGGAAAATTTTGTGGGAAATTTTGTCCAGTAAGAATTTTATGCACCCCTGGTTTATTGCAGGTTGATAAAAAGTGGGGTTGCAGTTATTTTATAAATCGGAACAACTATAAATCATGGAACACACATTTTCTAAGAATTACTGTAAATCTGATGGGGAAAAAGAAATTGTAGAGGTGGGCGCTAACGCAATAAAACGAATTTTCGAATTGTAGGCATGGCCATTTACAGCAACTTGGGCTTTATGTAGGTGATTTACGGAACGTGTTCTTCTGTTGCACTAGCTTTTTAGTCGGTTGCATTTGTGTGTCTGTACTCTCAACCAGGGTCATATGTCCAGTAATTTGTGGTTACCTCATCTATTTATGTCCAGTAGCTTATGGTTTTGGTTCGTCGTAGATGCTGCCTTAATAATAAAATATAGAACGAAAGGTGTTTGGTAACATTTGCTATTATTATTTACTGTGTCTTGCTCTGTGAAGTCGGGTGCAGGCAGTATTTTGTGTTGGCAAGTGATATTTTTCTCTCCTTGCAGAAGGTGAAAATCCTAACTGCATGAACAAATGCTATAAATGTTGCATCTATAATAGTAGTTCTCATGATTGTATGCGTGCAAGAGTAGGTGAAGAACCCCGATTCTGCGTCAACCAAACTCTATACATTCATTCGATTACTAATACAGTAGAACCTCGATTAGACGAACTAATTGGGACCAAGGGTCTAATTTGCATACAAAACAAAGGAATAAAACTTAAATTCACTCAATATTAGTGACTGTAATTGCCCATTCACACCGCGACGATATGAACGACCTCTAAAGTTACAACCGACAGTCGCTATGACAACCAGCTCCTCAGGCAGTCTTACAGTCGTTCGCTGTCAATCATAGCAAACGCAACTTTTCATTTTTGGCATTGACTGACGGAGAACACTTCAAAGCTTCGATTAATGCTTGTTGCTTACACGAACATCGCTGCAACGAGATAATTATAGAGACCAGCTAAAAAAAATAGTGCTGTATTCAATGGCGGTATGATTTATTAAATAAAACGGAGAATCACAGTATGATAGTCCGTTTAGACACGTCGTCGCTAGTTAGCCCAGTTTTGAAAAGTAAGCGTCCTAGCTCTACTCATTCCAAAAGTGGGAGTTCTGATAATCAGGGTGTTTGGATTATCGGGGTTCAGATAATCGAGGTTCTACTGTACACTAAAATAAAAATTCAACCTTAGCCTAATATCGAGCCTCCATCCCGTCCTTCTTAGAGATCTAAAAAGCATGACTGTGTCGACAGCTATCATTACACTGAACACAGCCCTTTTTAAAATTCTTTAAGGTTGGTGAATTTTTCGGGGCAATAGTGGCCGAATTCTGTGTGGTAATCGGTCAATTGCTGAATCAGGGTTTAAACTCTGTTCATCACCCTCTGTTCCCAACTCATTACTAACCGATCTGAGCTATGAATATGATTACACGGAACTCTTTATGAGGTGTTGACTCGGTAGTGTTTGATTTTTACGATTATTTATTTTTTTTAGGTTCTTAATGAAGATAACTTCAGTGGTCATCAAGGGAATGACTTGTTTGAACCTGAAAAAATTAATTTTAGGTGAGACAGTTTCGCTACTTTTCTTTTTAAACAATGAAGTGAATACTTTTTGGCACTCAACAAAGTTGGATCATTCCTTTATAAATGGCTGAAAAATTGTGTAAATGCAACAATTTTCTAAGCGTGTGTCGTAACATTTTTCGCAGGACTTTCAAAATCAAGAAAGCAGCAACGTTGAGGGAGCTAATGGAAATGCTTTCTGAGAATATGGTAAGCATTCACAAGCGTTTATTAAAATTAGCCTTGGTTTAACATTTTAAACCAAGGCTGTCATTTTTTTATATTTATATAAGCGACCCAGTAACCAGGCTTTTTATTTTTATTTCATAATTCAAAAGACTTTCTTTTGGCAGTTTGTTTTAAATAAAGTTTTGCTTTTAAGAAGAGTTAAAAGACAATGCTACATAAATATAGAGCATTTTATGTCCCAAAGTTGGTTACACAACCTAAATCTTTTGTCTTGTTTGTACTTCTGTATGAATTGCTCAAGACTAAGGCTGCACCGATACCAACTTTATCGATCCAATATCGATCTGGTTTTAAAACTATTCGAAATTGTATCCCCAATTTGTCATCAAAGATGTAGTTTTATGCAAAACTCCAATAATTATTAAAATTAAAATTTTTTAAATAATAACCCACTGTTAAATCTAGCTAGGAAGATACTCACTCAGTGATTTCCTGAGCAAAACGCCGCGAACCGCGTGTCTTAATCTCGAACGTTCCAGAGTTATCGATATTTCCGCGAAAATAGCCTAAACTGATATCTCTAATATCGGCAACCGATCCGATCCAGTATCGGTGCAGCCTTACTCAAGACACAAAAATAAAAATTTTTGAACATCTGGGTTTTGGGTCTGAGAAGCCTGTGTGTGGCTTAAGTACCCGTGGTTTTGATTTTATGATGTGCGCTAGTATTTAAAATTTCAACTTGTATGCTCCAGCCAGAAGAATTCCTAGTGGAAAAAGTTAAGGCATGTTACTAATGTGAAAAATGGAAAATATTGTGAAAATATGTTAAAATAATATAAAGATAGTGAACAATGAAGAAAGCTATTTGAAAAATATTATCTGCACCAGTCTATCACATTTACATGCAGTTATGATAGATTTTATTCTATATTCAAATTTTCATCGAATGCGATAATCCCAGACGGAAAGAACTGTCAAATAAGCAGTTGATGAAATTTGATGCCCACTCAGCATAGCAAAAGAAACATTAAAATGTGGCTGTATGAAATTGAAAAAAAGAAAACATTCACAATTATGAAAATTCATACCCACGTTTCTGAGCTTTTTGTTAACACTTCATTTACATTTTTTTGGGTATTCTGGCATGCAGTAGAATCTTGATTGTTGGTTATAAATCCTTCTCCACGTCATGATTTCTGAGTTTTGTCTTGGTTGATCTGGAGAGTTTCTAACTGGGGTTTGTAATTTCAATTTGGTCAGGGGTCCTCCTTACCAGTGATTAGTTCTTGAAACCTGCTGCGTTATGTAGCGGAACATTAAAAAAAATATTTTTATTACATTAAAAAAATTTTAAGCCCGAGGGAAGGGCTGAGGGACGAAAAATTCATAGAAAAAAAACATAGGAAACAGTCATGCTAGCCACTGGGCCACACACTTCCTCTTTCGCCAAGGATTCTGTCGTAAAACAGAAGCCGTGAAAACCATTTGGAAGGGGAAGTGGGTGGCCCAGTGGCCGACATGACATTTCCCTATGTTTTTTCTACGATGTTTCCTTTCCTCCGCCCTTCTCTTGAGCTTGTGTCTTTTGGTGCAAGTAGGTATGTGCGAGTAAAAATATTTTAATTCGAGTGGAGCTGAGCCGAGTTTAAAGTAGAAGAATCGAGTATCGAGCAGAGTTCGAGTATATTTGATGGAAATATTTTGTTTGCAAGTTTCCCTTTAATTTGTTAAAATAATAGGAACAAAGATGGTGCTTAGACTGTGGGTCATGGTTTTCCAGTTTTAAGGATATAACTTGAAAATGGTTTCAGTTATTGACTGTTAATCTACACCACTGGAAAGCTCTCGTTGAGACGATCGATTTGGTATATTAGAATGTCAAAATCGGTCAGAAATTTACGAAGTTATCGCATTTTCGTTGGATTCGAGTTTTGCGAGTGTGGACACGAGCAGAGTGTCGAGTTCGAGTACAAGTTTCATACTCGGCTCTGCTCGAATTTTTCGAGTATCGCACATCCCTAGGTGCAGGCGAATGAACCAACCAAATGGTAAATAAAATGTTCCTGTCCATTGAAAATATCCTCTTTTTCATATTTCCGTCTTCCAATAGTGAGTAAAAGAGAAAGTGCATCAAAAGGGCACACTGATTATACAGTATTATGCTAAAAAAAAATTTATTTCGTTCAAGTGGAATTTGTGTTGGAGAACTGTGCTTTACCCTGCAGATTGATAAAACAAAATTGATTTCTAAGTTTTCTGTGGAAACTGTCGTATTTGTGATATTTTTTCGAAAACAGGCATCCAAATAACCGTGGTATTAGGATAATCACTGTCCTACTGTCGTATTCTGATTTGCTACTTGTCTTATAGCTGCTATCTTTCCTCAGTGACCTTTGCTTGAAAGCATTCTGTTTGTTACAGCGGTATCCTATAGAACAAATTCGGCCTTGGCCTTTTAGTTACCGAACAAATCAAACATGTCGGCCAACGTTACTAGATGTGGAAAATGACCTCAACAAACAGGTAAGTGTTTAATGTTTGTTAACGTTTTCATGCAGAAGAGTGCGTACACTAACGTGCTCTGTCAAGAGTCTGGCCCTCCTTTTTGTTATAACATTCCCGATCGTCAAATTTTTTTCTATTTTTTTTTTTTTTAATTTTAGTTCTATTGATTTCTGCAACGCACATACTCGAAACCATTCCAGCCCTCGCTTTCGCGTCGTTATCTTGTATTTTAGCTTCCACCTCAAAACAGTGCATGATGTCACTAGTCGCTAGAACGAGTCTGCACAAGTAATCTCAAGCCCAGTGCTTGCCACAGAATGTGTATTGAAATATCCGGTCAACCCTCGCTATGTTTCTCTTCGTAGGCTATTTGTATAAATTAAAAACTAATTAACTTAACACGTAAGAATGGAGGGATGTGCGAGTAGAAAAATTTCGAGTCGAGTCGAGCCGAGTTTGCAACAGAAGAATCGAGTAAGACTGAAAAAACCGTTACTGGATGTACTTTTAAACTCTTCATTAACATTCGTAAAAAATTCGAAACTCATTTCCGCTCACTTTCAAAATGCAGATATTAACATATTGATATGAACGACCGCTAAGTTACAACCGACAGTCGCTATGAAACCAGCCCCTCAGGCAGTCATACGCAGTCGTTCGCTGTCGATCGTAACAAACGCAACTTTTCATTTTTGGCGTTGGTGACTGACGTCACACACCGGAAGACCAATGGCTGACAAGCCACTACGAACACGATCTGCGAAATGCAAGATGGTGGCGGAGAACACTTCAAAGCTTCAATTAATGCTTGTTGCTTACACGAACATCGGTATTGTTAATATCTGCATTTTGAAAGTGAGCGGATATGAGTTTCGAACTTTTCATGCAAGAATCGAGTATCGAGCCGAGTTCGAGTATTTGATGGAAATATTTTGTTGGCAAGTTTCCCTTTAACTTGTTAAGATAATAGGAACAAAGATGGTGCTTAGTTTACTGTGTGGGTCATGGTTTTTCAGTTTTAAGGATATAACTTGAAAATGGTTTGTTATTGACTTTTAATCTAAACCGCTGGATAGCTCTCGTCGAGACTATCAATTTGGTATATTGGAATGTCAAAATCGGTCAAAAATTGACGAAGGTATCGCATTTTCACCGGATTCGACTTTTTCGAGTATAGACGCCGAGTTCGAGTACAAGTTTCGTACTCGGCTCGAATTTTTCGAGTATCTTACATCCCTATTAATTGTCTATTGATTTCTGCTATGCTTCACATGACAAGCTCGAAATACTTGAAACATTCAAATTTTTGAAAGAAGGGTCGAGTCAAGCTTGAGCCAGAGCTCGACTCGACTCAAATTTTTCGAGTTTTGCACTTCCCTAGATCCGTTTCCTCACCGGCTTTGAATGACCTCATCATGTTCTACGTCGCTGGCTTTATTCCTTGAATAAACTGCTCTGTTTCATCTTCTGTTTTAAAACTCCTTCAGTATTGTGAGCTGTCATTGGCTCGTTTTGACGTCCACTGATCGTGTTGGGGCGCAGCCTCAAGTGACGTTAATGCAAAGTGAGTCAAGGTCACACCAGCAATACACAACAAAATGCTGGACTGAGTAATTTAAATTTCACTCTGGGACAATATGCAATTTGCCTGTTCACTATACTACGCTATTTTGCTTTGAATGAGTCACACTGGCCAATATTAATAAACTGATTCGGCTATGGAAAGAAAATGTTTTGGTTCTCGGGCATTTTTTACAAGCCCAAAAGTCACCCGATGACTAGGCTTTTATTTTTATTTTTTATTTCAGTTTAAAACTAAGTAACCTAGCATCTCAAATTGGTTCTTTGTGTTTAGATTGTGCGGGTCACTTTTTTTTTATTTGGCCAAAAAAAAACGTCACCAGGCAGGGCCTGACAACCGACAATTTTTTTTTTCACGGTCGTAGTTTTAACACCTTCCAATTTATTCATCTGTAAGATAAATACAGCTTCCTTCAAACGTGGCTTTGCAACTTGTAGTTCTCCATGATGTTAATAAATAAGGGTTGGAACAAATGATAGGGCATGTAGGGCATGAATCTGAAATTTTTATAGCCGACGAAAATAAACATTACCTGTTTTTATAGCGATTCTCTCATTTGAGCTATTTATTCTCCTAGAAGTTTAAAGGTTGGCTTCCCGGCTGGGCTTGTACTACTGCGCATGCACAGGATTGGGCCGGCTATATATACTCGGCGCAGCCATCCGATGTCATCATTTCTCCTAGGGCGTTCGCGTTGTCGTGACCGCCTTGAGCTACTCCTCTCCCCCGATCCGCATGTCAGTTGCCTTCTCGTCCTTAGGGCCACTTACCTATCTTCATCCTACCGAACACGGTCCCTGATCCGTTCGTCCGACCATCCTCTCCATCACTTGGACACGTCCCCTGGTCCGCTGACCTTGTTGTCCTTTTCATTGCGCATCCTCCGATCCGCTGGTCTCGCTACCATCTTCACCCAAAAACTCATCCTTTCTCTTTGCATTCACAGGATGGCCTCTACGAAGAAGTCTTCAGCTGTTGTTAAACTAGCGGATGTCGCGGTTGAAATTCTGCTTCCGGCCTCTTCCATTCCAGCGTAAGGAGCAGGTAGGCGGAGAATTGATCCGTTCTCCCCGCGTGCAAGGATACATCCGCTCCCGCCGTTCTGCGCACCACCCATCCTTAACGACCCATCAGCCTCTTCAGCCTCCATCCGCTGTCTTACCAGCGCTGCTGTCCGCTTTCCCGTCCGAAGCCGCCAAGGGCGCTTTTCGTAGAGGACGACCTGTTAAGGATCGCGTCCCGTATATCTCTCAAGCCCCGTCCTTCAAAGGACCATCCATCCTACCCCCATTGGATATGAACTCCACCGTCGTCCCCACTCTTCTGACAAATTGCCAACTCTGCCTTCTCCAGTAACTGCAGTTCCCTCGGTGCGTCTCACGGACTATCGCCTACTTTCCGTTCGCCGTCTTCCATCCGCTTGCCCATCCCATTCCCGACGTTTTGCCGGTGCTTCTGTGACCAAGATGTCTTGTCCGCTCCACACCCTTGCCTCGAAGTCACGTTGAAACACGGTCCTCCCCCTCCATCCTCACCTGTCGATTTGATTTGCAATGAAGTCCCATCTCCACCAGGTTCCGACGTTCATTACACGATTCTAGGACGTCCATCCCCGGCCTTTCTGTCTTTAACCCATCCTCCTGTCCTTTGCTCTCTGAAGATCTCATCCCTGGAATCGTTTCTTTTTCATCAGCAGCTCGACATCCGGAACAGGCATCCCTCAACTCGTCCTGCACTATAACCTACGTCCACTCTCGCAGTGTCTCATGCACGTCCGTTATCACTCCGCCTCGTCTGCATCCTCTCGATGACTAGAACCGTCACATTCTTTGTACCCCTTTCCTTTTATGGACGCACAGTTGGCTCCGTTTAATAAAGGATAATCATACCAAAAAAAAAGGACCAAGAGATGAACAGAGAAAATCAACAGTAACACACCCTCGCTCCCAGCAGGCTGCTTAACGGCCAGGTGACCACTACCTTCTTTTTGGACACAACCTGATCCTCGTCCTTCTCTAGGCCACACCTTGTGTTTGACTTCACACGGATCGGCCAGGCCTCTCCTTTTACGTTTATCTTGATAACCTGCCAACATCCGCTTTAATCCTGTCCCTTCTTCACTATGATCCTTTGGTTCGTTCCTGAACCTGTCATCTCGATCCTCCGTTATCACGTCATTTTGGACCCATCCGCTTTTACGCTCTC
>JAHWFP010264161.1:110310-144994 GCA_023313725.1 Lithobius niger | reverse complement strand
CTTTTATGCCTCCTCAGTCCGCACTTAGGTCCTACCTACAATGCTCCTGCCGCCAACCATGCAATTAGTTCTGCATCCCGCCACCAGGTGCCACTACGTCCTTCCTCGCGATTCAAATCACCGCGCAGTCAGCGGTATTTTGTCCCGTGAACCTCCTCATGTCCAACTCTTCCTCCTCCGAAGATCTTTGGCCCAACGTCGAAGCAACACCGGATACAGAAGCCACTGTACCAAAGATAGTGAATGTGCCTTCTCCTAAAGCCTGCAAATGTTAAGGATTTTCCGAAAAACTCCATAGCATTCCACTTCGATCGCCATCTGTGTTGCCAGCGACACAGGCAGTGCAACGGACAGGACCGCAATTGCCGTGTTTGCGTCTCGATCTCTTCGGCCCGTTGGGTAATCATTCGCTGTAAACAACTTCAGTCAAGGCAGCGGATGCTACGGGCAGCTAAGAAGAAGGAAGAATTAAAAGCCTTACAGCATTCTCAATTTGGAAGGAAGCATTGGCCACAAACCAGTTTCACAAGATTTCCTCATATTCAGTGTGGCAGTATGACAATGCTACCAGTTTTATTCCCGTCTTCCATGGCATCACTGAGACTGCATCACCATCATCGGACGTAATGCCATGTTCCCCGTGCCTTTCGGTGAAGATTCCGCTTCATCCGCATCCTATGTGGGGACGATGCAATTGCGATCTTCGCCCTCTTTTTGGACATAAACCAAACTAAAATTAACTTCGTCAGCTTCATATCATCTACTTCTCTACACACTGCCTAGCCTACAACAATATTACAAGTCCATCGCCTCATCCTAACGTTTCGCTGACTCGGCCGTCTGCATTGTGCTTCAATCTATTTACCATGTTGTACGTGTATATTATCCACATGGCAATAACCGCTGCTTACCGCCATCATGCTCCATCTTGCAGCAATGGGCCTACCCTTCGTGTCTATCTGCCACTCGGATACGTCCGTCCGCTTCTCATTAACATTTATTATTCACTAGCCCTCCTCCGAGATGACGAAGTCCGCTATAAAAACAGGTAATGCTATAAAATGACTAAAATTGCAGGCCCTGCACCTGCTTAATTTTAGTTTTTATTGTCTAATCGAAAATATAAATTAAAAGTCCCACCCAGGCCTCCCCTCCATGATCTAGGTTCTGGGTGAGGAGAAATAATGACATCGGATGGCTGTGCCGAGTATATATAGCCGGTCCAATCCTGCGCAGTAGTACAAGCCCACACTGAAACCAACTTTTAAACTTCTAGGGGAATAAATAGCCAGGTAATGTATATTTTTGATATTAAGCAGGTGCCGGGCCTGCAATTTTAGTCTTATTCTTGGGACAAAGAAGTGACTTGTACTTTCCTCTGCAAAGGCAGCAACACGAAGGGAAGAAGGAAGTGGAGCTATCCTCTCTTTGGCACACAAGGCCTATCTAGATATCTCCCTATATACGTGACATCAAAGGCCACATACGACTACATTTGGTACCTACGCACGAATGGAAATGGTTTTTGAAAATGCATTCGTACCGATATCCAAAATTCTATCTCCAATTTTCATCAACGGTGTAGGTTTCTGCAAAAAATTCCAATAATTACTCAAATTATTTTTATTTAAAAATAGTAACCCACAGTTAAAACATAGCTAGAAAGATACTCCGTGATTTTCTAAGTAAAAAAACTGCAAACCGCTTGTCGTAATCTCGAACGGTTCTCGAGTTATCAATATTTCAGCAAAAGTTGCCGAGACCGATCTGATACCTCAAATAAAAGCAATCGATCCGATCCAGTATCGGTATCAATGCAGCCTTACTAATGAACATTCAGACACCTTCCACCCCCTGGCATCCAGTTTTGGGTGCGTGAAGAGCTTAGTCTATCTTCTGAGCAGTTGGGGCGAGCGTGCTGACAAATTAATGCAGAGGGCTAGGGTGCGGCAATACTCAAATCGTGACAACAGAGCAGATGTAGCCCAGAGTAAAAAACATAATCACAGGACACATGAACATGGCTGTAGGAAGTGTGGACTAACAACAACGAATATTCCGTCCAAATAATAGAAAATTCACAAAATACTGTGGTGTTACTTGCGAGAATGAGCGTAAACAATGAACAGTTTTGTGACAAGGTAGACATTAAAAAAAGTATTTTTTATTTGGTTAAGTACAGTGTATTGAATTTTAAGTTTCAGTTCTAAATGTACACTAGTACCTCAGCTTCTAGAAGGCTGACGTACTTAACACCACCAACGAAATAAAATCTTGTTTCTATATGTCGTTCGGAAATATAGATTACCTGTAAATTTATTGCATTCTTCCCAAAGATGCTTTCTCTCGCTGGAGGATTTTCAGTTGTGTCGAGTCGGCCAGCTGCGTAATCTGGTCTGTGCATGTGTGTGTGCAGCCCCTTATAAAAGCTTCCAGGCGAGGCAGACTCGTCATCTTTTCCATCCAGTATAGCCGAAACGTCTACGCTTTGCTTTCTCTTTTGCCTTCGTACTTCTGCGCAGACCAGCCTTCGCAAGCGACAGCAACATAGTAAGGTCCGTGGGAAATCCGAATGCACCTTCGCCCAAGTTGGCTAACCTTTCAGATCTTTTCCGTCTAGCACCGTCGAGTCCATTATGCTTCTGCTTTCTTTCGTCGTCCTTTGGTCAATTGCCATAGCCTTCTCCTCTTAAGCCGACTCCTCTCTGGAAAGCTTTGGAGCTCACATAGCTCATCACGAAATTTCAGGAGTATGGACACCCCAGGACCAGGATCACATCAACGTCCTAGAGCTAAAAGTCATTCTCAAAGCCCGTCATCATTTCCAACACTTAATCGAGGGAAAAATTGTCCAAGTTCAGGCAGAAAACACAACTGCAGTAGCCCACATCCGGAAAGAAAGAGGAATGAGGTCTCGCAAACTCCACGAAGTAACCGAGTAAATCTTTAAACTGTGCATAGAACTCTCCACAACACACATCATGGGCATTCCACAACTTCATCCCCGTTCTGGACATCTTACCTGGGCTCAACAGCTTCATCTTCACATCACACTGCCCGCATTTGCCAAAAGAGATCAAAATTGGACTGTTTTCATGTTTTCTGAATAAAGTGCAAAATTTGTTGAACTTTTTGGGGGAAGCAAGCTCGTAACCCTAGGACGGCCGTCAAGGCGGTGCCCGCCACAGAAGTGACGGAACTGGGTTACGCAGCTGGTGGCTACAAGGAACTAAAAAAACCTCCAGGGAAACACAGCATTGTGAGGAACGAATGCAAAAATAACCAGGTTATGCATGTTTTCTCTAGGCAGAAGAATCAATTTTCATCTGGCCCAGGGGGCCGGCAAAATACAGTTAGTAATTGCCGGCACGAAAATATCTACTACCTGTAAATATTTGCATTCACTTTCTGCAATGCTTTTCTCTCTCTTGAAGTTTTTTCCCTGTCGTGACTTGCCAGCTGCGCAACCCTACTGCTTATTTTCTTCAGGCTGTCTTCCGTGAGGCCTTCGCTGCCTACTGTGCTTCGCCGAATATCATCACAGCGCTATTGGATATACGCCCTTTGCTGCCTGCTGTCCCTCACCAACTATCGTCGCAGCTACTTCGGACTTTCATCCTTCTCTGCTCGCTGTCCCTTACCTGCCATCATCGCAGCTCCTTCGGACCTTCATCCTTTGCTGCTTGCTGCTCAACCCCACTATGCCCGGTACAAGGAAGAACGCCAGGAAGGATGGTGATTTCAGGGTTTATTCCAGGTCCACGCGGTCTGTCGTTAGATGTCCAGTGGTTCAAGGATGCTCTAGTCAGGGCATATAGCAGAGTGGCGCACTTCAGGAAGAGTTCTTAGGAGTTCTTAGCTGGTTAGGGACTAGCTCCCAGAGTGAGGCTGAAGTAAGCTGCAAGGGCCTTAAGTACCTAGAGCTGCAGCCAGTAACTGCCACTGGTGGTGCAAGGTACTTCCTGTACTATATCCTGATATCCATGAGCCATCTCTGCTAGCAGCTACCTCAAGGGGCAGGCAAGGCCAGAGCCATCCTGACCACTGATCTCCAGGGACTGGGCCATACATCAAAGTACATAGCATTACTGGAATACATTAATAAAGATATATAGAGTATACAGAATACGTAGCATGGAGCCATAGCATCAAGGTAAAGAGGCCCTCTAAGACCCTAGCTTAAGGAGTAGGAAGAAGTTGTGGAACCCGTCGTTGCAGCTATCCCTCGCCGATCATCACAGCAGCGCTATCGGACCTACTCCCTTTCTGCCTGCTGTCCCTCACTGACTATCATTGCAGCTCCTTAAGACCTTCGTCCTTCGCTACCTGCTGTCCCTCGCCGACAATCATCTCAGCTCCTTTGGACCTTCGTCCTTCTCCGCCCGCTCTCTCTCACCGGCCATCATCGCAGCTCCTTCAGACCTTCGTCCTTCTCTGCCTGTTGTCCCTCACTGACCATCACTGCCGCTATCAGACTATCGCCATTCTTTGCCTGCTATCCCTCGCCGACCAACATCGCAGCTCTATAGGAACTTCGCCCTTTGCTGCCTGCAATCCGTCACCGAAATTATCGCAGCTCCTTCAGACCTTTGTCTTTGCTTGCCTGCTGTCCTTCACCGAGTATTATCACAGCCCCTTCGAACCTTCATCCTTTGCTGTCAGTCTCCCTCACCGACCATCATTGCTGTTCCTTCGGACCACCTCCAGTACTTCGCCAATCTTCACTAGCAGTTCTGCCAACCTTCACCCATCGCTACCTGCTACACCTCACCTATCACCGTCTGCACCTTCCCAAATGATGCCGTCAATTCTGACTATAGCTTTAGCCATTTGACACTATCCAGCCGCATTGAAGTTGCTGTTCGTCATCCAACAGCAGTAACCTTCCCCGTGCTTTTCGCCACGAAAGATAGACAATAACGAAGTTGTAGCTCATCATCTGCTGCCCCCCCCCCCCCCCCTCAACTGGCTCCTGTGGCTCTATTTTTATTTACAAATCGAGTAAAGTTCCGAGCCCTCGGCCGAAAGAAGCCTCAGACTCAACCGACGGAAGCCTCCAGCCTTCTCCCTAAAGCAACCCCAAGCTTTCATTGAATGATGACATGGTTAACTTCTGGGTCCATCCAAAGGCTTCACTCAAGAGAAGCCTCCCGCTGTCCCCCAATGAAGCCCCTAGCTTACGATCGAAAGAAGCCTGAAGCGTTCGACCGAAAGAAGCTCCTCTAAGCTTTCATCAATGACGTTTCATTACACCTTGTACGTCTCGACAAGACTTTCTCATTAGTGGAATTGCCAGACCAATAAGGGAATACTAGAAAGTGATTCACCTAAAACATCAACGGTGACAGCAAGGTTGACTTCTGGGTCCATCCGAAGCCCTTACCGCAAGAAGTCTCTCATCGCGGCTCTTGTTAACCCACCGATAAGATTTCACCAATAAGACCAAGACATCGCCCCTTGTCAGAACTGCATCTCTGCTGCTTCAACCCACCTGCAAGCCATCTTGCAGCAGACCCTGAGCTTTAGTCAATCCGCCGCTCTGTTCATGTTCGCCGACTAATTTTCACAACGTAACTAGGGACCCAGCACTAATCTCAGCCTCGAGACCACTACCCTATGTGAAAAGCCTTTCTCCGGCGGTTCCAGACATGGTCTCACCATTACAACAACAACACATCGAAGTGTCACCTTTCATCAACGCGACACCTGACACCAACACTGACGCCTGTCACCAACACTGATCTTTTTGACTGAGTCGACAGCTCCTCCAGACCCTCTTCCTATACTGCTGGATTCGAAACTTCAGGATAAACCAGCCTTCAGAACTTCGCCATGAACACTATAGCTGCTTTTCTTAGGTCATTCGCTGCGAGACTTCACCAACTTTGTCAACCTCACCAACGTAACAAGTCGTTGGACTACACCATCTGGGACCTGTTATCGCTGCCAGATGCACAGTTCTCATACACTTGAAGCTAATGCTCCTTAAAGACCAACATCCCACACCTCTGAGCAACCTGGAAATCTCTACAACGCTGACAACGACACGGGTCACAACTCAAAAATCATAGGCACTGTCAACTTCCTGATCGGTCACTGCCAAGTACCGTACCCAGACGAAGTCATTCCGACTTCACAAGCCAATTCTTCAGTCAAGACAAGACAAGAAACAGACTACACCGTTTGGGACTCATTGTCGCTGCCAGATGTGTTTAAGACATCTTTGTTGGAAATTCATCCATCTGAGGCCAGGTCCAAACTTCCGAGCCTAGACTCAAAAGACCCTCAGACCCATCGAAAGCCAATCGTCATCGTCATTCCAGCTCTCACAAACATTATTGACAAAAAACCTGTAAGAACACTCTGTTCAGTTCAAGCTGAACGCTATTACATCAAAAGAACAACGGACAACGAGTGCCACGGATACCGAAATCAACAATTCCTACCGGTCACAAAAGAAGTCAACATTGCCTCGGCAGCAAGGATCACAAATTGGACCAAAAGGGTCATCCATAAAAGACTCACGAGGACCACAACATCAGTCACAAACTCGGAACACTTGCCGCATCATAGGCCTTTCACAACCAATTCTTTGTCTCGGAAATTCTCCAAGCCGCATCCTAGAGAAGTCAGGCTGTTCTCACAAGCCACTACTTAGGGATATGTCAAGGCAAGGAAAAGGGCTACACCATCTGGGACCAATAGTCGTAACCAGATGTGTCGTCCAACCCCGTTAAGTACTCCACAACTGAAACAAAGACCTCCAGAAGACTGATGATCCAATCTGACTGTTTCTGTTGGTAAAGTGCGAAGATTGTTAATTTTTTGTGGGAACCAGCTCGCAGCCTGGGGTAACCCATCATCAGGTGCCTACCACCATAAATTGACGAGGTCTTCTGTAAATGCAAAAATTTACAGGTAGTAGATATTTTCGTGCCGGCAATTAAACAGCCACATTTTTCAGGGGTCAAAATTGGTTTCTATTACCTTATCGAAAATATATACTACCTGTACCCACCCTACCTCCCTTCTTGAGTCACCATTATGACATATCGAGAGAGGAAAAAGATGGCAGCCTTTAGAAGGGCCGTGCATGATGCATGTGTGGTGGGGTTGCGCAGCTGGCTGTATTACGATAGGAAAAAACAAGAATGCAGGAACTGAATGCAAAAATTTATAGTTAGTATATAATTGATAAGGCAATAGAAACCAATTTAGACCCCAGAAAAATTGGGCTTTTTCCATCTGTAAGGTTTTTAATCTTTACTGTATTTATTTATTTTTTTATTTTTTAAATAGGTGATAGAATTAGCAGATAATTCAAATCCATGGACAATCTTCTTAGAGACCTTGGAACCAGATTGTGGTCTACAGTCTCTGCCAAACTTTGACCGGGAATGTAAGAATATTATTGAGAACCGCTTTAAACGTTACTGACTATGAAGGTTGTGATGGCTACAGAATTACTCTAATCCCCATTTCAGGTGATGTGCTACTCTTTTTCAAACTTTACGATCCTAAAACCAAGAGGATATCGTACTGTGGCCACCATTACATGCCCATTACGGCCAAAGTCCGTAAGTACTTTTCAGTGTAAATCGACAGACTGGGTTTTGATTCTCCCTGTTAACAGACTTGGATAACATTTTTTTTTTTTTTTTGTCTTACAGAGGATCTGGTTCCAATTTTAAATCAAAGGGCTGATTTCCCTCCAGACACTGATCTTATTCTCTTTGAGGTAACGTTGCGAGTGTAGCCTATATTGTGGTCTATTCATGTGACGTTTACAGTGTTCGTAGGGGTTCTAACAACACCCGTAAATGTACTGGGAATAAAAAGGAAAGTCCGGGCTTGAAAAGTGTGTGAAAAAATTTTAGGTCGTGGAATACTTCTGGAAATTCGTATACAAACAATATCTCGGCTCCGTTTTCTACGTCAGACATTTTTTGTGCAAAACGTAGCGCTAGTGTTGTGTGACACAACAAATCTGTTGCTTACATCTTGCCATAATATTGGTAATACCATACTGGTTCAAATATACGTTTTCTTTTTCAAATTTGTTTCCTTAAAACTTCGTCTTCTTACATTCGCGTCCATAACCTGGCCATATTTTTAGCCGTTTTTGATGTTTGGCTACACCATGCGCATAATTTTTCGAGAATTAGCGAGACATCACATCACATCAGTAGCTCAAAATATTCTATAATTATTTAGAAAAAACTAAAATATGTCAAAGAAAGGGCATTGAAAGTTGATTTAGGGAGTTCACAAAAAAAAATGGATCTGTAAACAAACCCTACAGGAAAAAAATGGTTTTAAATTGGCATCGGGTGAACTATGCTAGGGTATTGGCTACAGTCAAAGCTTGCTTTAACGAATTGCAATTTTACGAATTATACATAACGAAGTAATTTTCTTGTCCCTACCAAGTTTAATCATTGTTTATAACTGAATTTGAGCATTTTCACTCTAATTATCAGTGAAAAGTTGCAAAAACGGTTGGCGGTAAGAAACGGTAACTTTACTTACCATGCGCTACAGCCAGCATCGTGTTTTAGCATTACTCATGTCTGGCAAAGCGCTACAGCAATCACTCATATCTGGTAGACAGTTGTTCAGTCTCGTTAAGCCTACGTTGCTACCTTGCTACAATATCGGGCAAACAATTTAAAAGACAAACAACAAGATTTTAATCTATTCAAGTGGACCAGCCCAGTGTGAAGATGTCAAAACTGCTTTATTTTGAATGGTTTTAAGACTCTTAAGAGCAAAGAACTTTTTCATAAGTTTGAGTTTTACCTGATGATTTAGCAAAAATTTTTAATAGCTTTTCATATTTCGTTAAAACTTTTTAACGAAAATATGTGACAACAAAGTAAAATGTGTACCCCTGGGAGTTTCGTTAAAACAAGTTTTGACTATATTGTTAATAGTGGCACCGCCAGACTTAGGTTAATCGCCCACTTTATAATCTTGCCCGTTTATTTAATTTTTTTTAATCATGGGCCTGACTGCAATTCACCGTTCATTTGATCCGCCTACATTCGGGCTAGTAAAGGGTTTCATATTTAACTTTTTTGTTTTATATCTGTTAATGCCTCGTTAGGTTTACAGGTGAGTTCAAACCCTGCATTTGCTATTTCGAAGTGGCGTCGTAGGTTTTTTATGACTAGCTCGACTCACAGAGTAATTCGTACAAGGTTCCTGTTAGGGTATTTATGTCTACTTCCTTGTAGCTAATACCCTCTCCCATCCTCTTTCTTTCTCTCCCGCACCTACTCCCTCCCCCAAAAAATCCGATTCGGGAACAAATTTGGTCAAGTTTGGCTGTTAGCGATATTAACATCGATACTATTGAAGAGGTATTGGCTAGCAGTTTGCAGTTCATGGTATTGCGCATCAACTGCATTGAAGTTTTGTGAAGACCATATTGGGTGACAACTGAAAGAATTACATTGGCTGACCCTTATAATTATTGGCAGTTCTGATTGGTCGTCTTTTTTTTTTTTTTTTGTAGGAGATCAAACCTAACATGGTGGAAAGGATCGAGTACTATGAAATGCCATTGGAGAAAGTGTTAGAAGAATTGATGGATGGTGATATCCTCGTTTTCCAAAAAGAAGAGCCCGACATGGACAGTTACGAATTGCCAACGTGCAAAGACTACTTCAGGTAATACTGTTTCTATCAATTTGATTGTTTTGATTCAATGTATGATTCTAATAGTTACTAAGTTATTAACATTCGCGTTGTATTTTTGCATAGGGATTTGTTTTATCGGGTGGAGGTGTCATTCTGTGACAAGACCATTCCGAACGATCCAGGCTTCACAATGGAATTGTCGCAGAGGATGAACTATGACCAGGTAAGTGAGGCGCCCTTTGGTTAGGAATACATAGTCACAAATATTGTAAAGTGCTGAGTAAATGCAAGGAAACCGGTTTGAACTGCGGTTTAGTTAGCCAAATGATACATAATCTTGGAAAATAATAATCTGGGAATACTTCTTTTTTGAGTTTGGTTGGTCACTATTTTATATGCAGCTCTACTCCTTTAAAATATCAGAATGTTGTAGTGGAACTCGAGAGTGGGTTTCACCAGATTTACTACGAAACTGTTCTATTTGAAGCACGTGCTGCCAATATGTATTAAAGTATTGTATTTGGTAGGGCAGTTCCGACACTAGGATCTGTATCGGATCGTATCATCCTCCAGTACTAACAACCGACTAAACAACACCTTTTTGGTGGCTGTGTAAAACAAACCAAACCGCTATTTGTTGACAAAAAAAACATTAAATAAATAAGGATGTAAGCGTAGTTACGTTGCCTTTAGACTTAAATATTACATTGCCTGAGCGGGGAATTGAGCTCTAGCTCTGAGCTTGTGTGGAGGCACGCGAGCATTGTATTGACAGTGTCGTCCTCAATTGTCGTCACTTCATTACTCGCTGCTGAGGGATGTCCAAATCCATGGACGTCAAGTAAACGTTGTGAAGACTAAAATGTAAACAGTGGCTGTACTCAAGTTATGTTGTGCGCGCTGTGACTGTGTGTAAACTATCAGTGGGACTTTCACCAATTCGAAATCTGCTCACAATTTTCTGATGTTAGTTGACTCTAACCGAGGAAACCTCACATCAATGGATTGGGTATGGTGCCCAGTACAAACGTGATCGTCAAACCGTATTGACAGGAATGAATTCATTTTTTTTCTTGAAATCGACAGCCGATCCGACACAAACAAGATGGCCGCCATGACAAGTTGATACAATGTGGCTGAAAAATAACGGAGTGAGCAATCGTTTAAGAAGATGAGAAGCCGATCGTAGTGAATTACGTCACAAAGGACTATGCTATAAAGTTGATTATGAACAATTTATTTTAATATAGAGAAAATAAAGAACGATCGCGTCTTTGGAATAGAGCTTAAAAAGATAAAAATATAACCAACGTTGCACTCATTTTTTTGTGCGTGTTGAGCAGTGGGCAGTACAACTGTACGACTCAGAAGTTATCTCTCTTCTGTTGGTGGCCGCAAAGCCTGGAACTAGATTACGGATGACCCGGTGCTCTTGTCTATAATCATACATGGCTACCAACCGAAATTCATCCTTCCGAAAGTTGCAGATTCTCCTCCGTAGAACGTCGCAACGCCACCCAAGCTGGATCTCCTTGTGGAAGTCTAAGCCCTCGTATAAAATAGAGCTATCGAACAAATTTGGACTGGTCAATGCCAGGATTTTACAGGCCATCTTCCTCGTTACGAAGAAGACAGGAGGGAATCATCTAGTCCCGGGGGGGGGGGTCATTCTAGTGACTCTTCATTCCGGAAGCATTAGGACACACGGCTGTCTAGATGACTGTCTTCTCTGAAACAAACACCAAAAAATCATGCCTAGAGCCCATGAAGACTAATTTTCTCAAGAGCACTCTTTGATCTAGCGGAATTCTCCATTAGCCCATTTCTGGAAAGGATCATCTCCATCAGGGAATCGGTCATTTTGCAGGGTCTTTTACAGGTCGTTTGCAGGGTCATCGGTCAACTAGATGCTGCTGCTCCATAGTCTCGTATGGAGATGAAGTGTCCGTCCGTTGCCCTGGTACAGGAAGGACGACTGGTATCTAGGACACAACCCGTGTCGAGACAGAAGCCCTGTAGTGGTACGACCTCACAAACGCTGTAGTAGGAGTTTCCATCAGGGAAGAGGACTCCTCTATGACCCTCATCACGGATGCATCCGCCTTTGGATCGGTGCCCACATCAATTCCGTAACTGCAGCGGGTCTGTGGGAACAGGAAAGCAAACTCCATATCAACATTCTGGAGCTCCGTGCTATTCTACTTGCCTTGCGCCACTTGCAAGACTTTCTGAAAGGAAAGACAATTCATTTGCACAGTGACTACACCCATGCGGTTGCCTTATTGAACAAGGGAGGAGGAACCCACTACCTGAATCTGCATGCAAGCTGATCAGCTCTTTCTTCGCGCCACCCAGCGCGAGAAAAATATCGCTTCACGTCCCAGAAAACGGCAATATCCTTACGGGTCAGTTACCCTGACTAGGTAAAGTCCCAGTGACAGCGTGTACACTCATGATTTCGGTGTGCAGAAAAATCTTCAGCCCGTGGGGGACTCCGATAATCGACCTCTTTTGCCACGAGTGCCAATCGCCTGCTGTCCAATTACATGATCATCTTCCCTGATGGTCAAGCCTTGGCGACAGATGCTCTGAAGACCTCGTGGAATCACATGTCGGCCTAAATTTTCCCTCCTTACGTTCTTCTACCACTAATGCTGCAGAAGAGCAAAGACGGAAGGAACATTTGTCCTTGTCGCCCAGATTGGCCAGTTCAACCATAGTTTGAACCCCTCCTAGAACTTCTGGTTGACTACCTAAGAAGACCTGTGGAGAAGAATTTGCTCATCCAGTAAAAAAAGAAAGGATTGCCTTGGGTGTCCCTTCGTTTTCACGGCTTGCACGACTAGGAAAGCCCTACACGCCTACAGCTTTTCGTCCAGATGCTCGCCCGTCGCCTACCTACCAAAGGCCCTTGTTGACTCAAGATTCTTCACCATCATCGCACACCATCTATATTTGTTCTCATGGCGCTCGTTTGTCATTTAAACCTTCGTCGACAAAGACGAATCGGAAGACCCTTCATCCAGGCTGAGCTCCGAGCACTGCTTGTAGCTTGGCTTCATACACAGAAGATCGACAAAGTATCTGCTGCCCTGTCCTTCCTATTAGGCTGTGGCTTCTGCTCCTTCACGCTTGTACACATGGTCATCCATGGCATCGTTCGAGGTTCCTGCAAATGTCTTCGTCATTGACTCCTTCGCCTTCATCGACCGCTCGAATTAGGTTTACCTTGGACCAACGGATAGCCTCTCTCTATGTTACTCTTTCCCTTTGCGTCAGGTGCTCGAGAGTCCGTTGATTCTGGGGCAGCCAGCTTGTAGCTAGGACATCTGTTAATATGGTCCCACCGCCATCGGTGACGAGATGTACTGCAGTGTTAGAAATTGTATATTATCGTCAGCATATAGAAACCTCAAAATATTAGGGACACCTGGACATTTTGGTTTCGTTTGCCTAACTGAAAATATACATTACCTGTACCCACCCGATCTCCCCTCTCGAGTTACCGTAGTAACAATTGAGAGGCACGAAAGATGAAACTAGGTCTGGTCCTTGCTCTGTTATAGGAGGACTGCGTCACGCATGCACAGATGATAAGCTACCCCCCCGACAGTTCGCTTAGACAATTTAAAAATGGCCGACCACTACTAACGTGCAGCATCTGAGATGTCCTGAACTGGCTAATCTAAAGGTACATTGGTTGGATGGTACATACGATTTTAGATTTGTCAAGAATTTTCATCTTAAGCAAACAATAATGCAAAAATTTAATTAGGGAAGGTATAATTCTGCTGAAAAAACACATTTTCAATTCATGGCTGCATAATGAAAATTACTTTTAGTAATTACCCAAATGACCTTTCTAGTTGCTAGCAAATATCCATTACCTATTTTTAGCATTCTCCTTCCCTTATGCTGTTTCAGTTAAAGAACAATCGAAGATTTAATTCCGACTCGCTACCCTTTGCACACATTTGTGCGCAGCCTGCATCATATAAAAGCCTGAGCGGATCGAACCGTCTCATCTTTTCTTCTCTAACCGCTGACCTGACGGGTTGTGCTGTTCAAGACTTTCTTGATTACCATGCTGCTTGCTAAAGGTGCGCTTCGGGAACTGCTGGTTCCCTCCGTTCCTTCTTCACCTGCTCCTGCTCTAGATTCCCTCGACCCGGGGGATAGTGTGGTGCTCTTGGACTCCAACGAGAGTCCAATCCGCTCCACTGTTCCTGCTTACGCTTCTGCCGCCACGATCCTCGCGACACCGCTGCCACATCACCGATCAACTGCCGCGGGACTCTGGATTCAAAGACCTCTCGTTGGAGTTACAATGAGTTAAGGACCTCTACTCTAGGCTAAAGCTTCAAGCGAAAGCTCGTAAACGAGCAGCCTAAGAGAGTGATTCGTCGATCATCCGTCCTTCGGACCTTTCTTCCCGATCCTCTCAGCGATGGATTCCTTCCCGTTCCGCTGCTTCAGCTAACCAGCTGTCCCGGGACCAAGGTCATTCCCTCGTGGACTCAGCAATCTGGAACTTCAAACGCAAGTCTTCATCCGATCCGCCTGTGCCTTCCGCCTACACCCGTTCCTGGGTGGCATCCACAGCTAAACGACCACGGCTTGCGGACCCTCTTCGTGCCAGCCTGATCCTTCTCCAGTCGTGCTCCCACCGATCCCTCTCCTTCAACCAGGACCTCCGCAAATTGCGCGCCGTTCCCCATCCGACAATGAGGATCGATCTCAAGAATCCGCCAATTCGGGTTCTGGTTTTCCGGGAGAGCCCGATCCTGCTGACATTCCTTTTCTGGATTTACTAAAGACTATGGATTCGATTGTTCCAGACTGCATTTTATACAAGCCTTCACCCGATTCTGGCCCTTCCTGCAAGAACTCTGGTCTCTGCACAGGCCTAGGATTTGGCCTACGGGATCAGCCATCTCACCAGCCACCGCTCCGTGGCCAGTCAACAACGTTACTCACTACGCTACTGCGGACTGGTGGTTTACTTCTGGGAAACGGTTTTCCTCTAGAATTGGATGTTGAAATCCCGCCTTCTAAACCTGGAAAGGAGGCATCGTTCTTTCGTCCATCTGGAGTAGGTGCCACGAACCCTCGCAACTTCGACACCTACCCCCAATCTGAATTCCTCGCGGCAGAAACCAAGATGGACTTCGGTTCCGCCTTATTCCTTCCGAGACGAGCGGCAGTTCCGGTGTTTGTGCTCCGTGACAACGATCAACTTCTTCGCTTAAGGACGTCTTGAATACTGTCGCTAATGCTTTATGCGAACATCTCAACATGGATCCGCCTCCAGCTGATACCAAACAACTTGCGTTCCTTATCAATCAAGTTTTTCGCAAGGCGTGCTTCGCGGCCTATCATTCCATGAACTGGTATACTAGAGCCTTGTTCAATTCCACGATCCTCCTTCGAGAAGTCGCCCTTAACACTTCACCGAACCTTCACGATTTAACCCGTGCCACGCTCCTCAATCTTTCGAACCATGAGTCTGACACACTCTTCTGGGGTCTGATTCCTAAGCTTGCACCTCAGCTCGACGTTTCCCGCAAACCTCGGCAGTTCCGTTCCCGTCATGGGCGCCGCCCCCAATCCTCTAAGGATTCGCAAGCCGACATCTGCAAGAACGATCCTCCCGGATCACAACACAACACCACACACCCTGCTACGCTGCCTAATGCCGCTTAGCATTCCAGGGGCGAGAGCAACGCCGTTTCCCTGGTAGGTCGACCTCCACAGACAAGCGCCGACGATACGCCTCTCCTGCACAACAGAACCGTAACCGTTCTAAATACTGACATTCCGCCCTTCCGACAACCAGTGGGACTGCAGTTTTTTGTGCACAATTGGGAAGCAATCACTTCTGATCCTACAATACTTTCCATTGTGTCTAATGGTTTTCTACCCAAGTTTCGTCATTACCCACTGGTGGGTCCTCTGCCATGGGATCTCGAATCCCCTCCGTCGACCAATCTCTCCTTCGAAATTTACACCCTTCTTCCCAAACAAGCTCTCCGGATCATTCCATCCCCAGTTTGGGCTTCTACAGCAGCATCTTCCTATGCCCCAAGAAAACGGGGGAGGGGGATTGCTTCTGTTCTCCGCCTTATTCAAAAACTCTGGGGTCGTCCCATGCTAGACCTGTTTTCAACCTCCGTCCCCTCAATCAGTACATCGACAATCCCCATTTCCAGATGAAGACAACAGAATCGATCCGGGCTTCATTGCAACTCAACGACTAGACGATTTCTCTTGACCTTGCCGACGCTTATCTTCACGTTCCCCTTCATGCTTCCGTGCGACACCCGTTATGTTTTCTACACAACGGAGCAGTGTACGAGTTTTTATGCCTTCCGTTCGGCCTAAATGCAGCTCCTCGTATCTTCACTCTCGTTCTCCACCCGATCCTCGCCTACTTAATCAGCGCGGGATTCGTATTCATGCCTTCCTCGACGACTGGTTGCTACCAGAACAAGATCATTCCGTCCTGCTCTCCAACCTCCACATCGCTGGGATGGCGACTCAGTCTCCCAAAATCACGCCTGCTTCCCAGTTAAATCTTCACCTTCCTTGGGAGTATCCTTCAACCTTAACCAAGGATCGGTCATGCCGTCCCCAGATCGAGTCTCCAGCTTCCTGTCAAACGCTCGATCCTCCTCCGCCTGGACTCCCTCATCGGTTACGTCGATTCTTTTGCCAATCTCGTTCCTTACAGTCGTTGGCTGGCTCTTCCTTTCCATTACTTCCGATCCGACGAGTGGGCGGACAGTGCTGTCGGCCTCACGCTACCCCCTCGATCCCTCAATCAGTGCTTCCCATTCTCAACCCTCGCCTGGTGGATGAATGTCAATCACTTGACGGATGCTGTTCCTCTTCACGAACCCACCCCGAACCTCCATCTATTCACCGATGTGTTCAGCTAAGGCTGGGGCGCGCACATCGTCAGCATGACAGCATCGGGGACTTGGGAGTCAACCGTTACCAATCATATCAATATTCTCGAACTTCGAGCCGTGCTTCATGGTCTTCTTCGATTCCAACACCTTGTATCCGGAAAAGTCGGACAAGTTCACATAGACAATACCACCGCAGTGGCTTACCTGTGTCGGTGACTCTATCCCTTCACGAACTATCAACCCAGATCTTTTGCCTCTGCATCTCTCTTCAGACTTGCTTTCTTCCCCTACATATTCCAGGGAATCGCAACGTGTTCGCCTATGCCCTCCCCCGACGATCTCCGCCAACCGGGAAATGGACTCTACACTCCACACTCTGCAACGCCTTATTAAAAAACTCTGGGGTCGTCCCATGCTTGACCTGTTCGCCACGAGGTGAAATGCCAGACTTTCGAAGTTGCTGCCTCTCATCTTGCGGGGCCTCCACTTCCGGCCGCTTTCTTCTTGTAGCTCCCGATTGGCCTGCAGCAGCCTGGTTCCCGACACTCCTCGATGTCCTCATCGATTGTCTTCGATCCCTTCCTCCTTTGTCCAACCAGCTAACTTAACGCAATGGGACGGCTACACGGGTGGCTACTATCATCCGACTCCTCGAAGAAACGGGCATTTCTCCAGTCCAGGTCTTACGCATCGCCTCTAGAACGGTCCATGCATCCACCTCTAAAATCTACGGCGCCGATGGTTTCATTGGTGTTCTGCACAACAGGTTAATCCGATCGGTCCCTATGTTCCCGAATTTCTTTGATTTTTAGACTTTCTCTTTGTAGATGGCCTACGCGGTTTACGATCCTCGTTTACTAATCCGCCCTAAAATCCGTCTTCAAGGCAGCCGGCTGTTTTCATCTGTTCGACGATTTTCGCATTACATCCATGATTCGTTCCTTCATGATCGGTCGCCTCCGCTTACGCAAGACTTTCCCAGATTGGGATCTCTATCGTTCTCAACGCATTAATGAACGCTCCCTACAAACCTCTCTCGGCGTGTTCACTCAGTAATTTGACCCGTAAAACTGTGTTCTTCATTGCCATGGTGGCCTGTCTCCGTTGTAGCGAACTGCAGGCCCTTTTCGCCACCACAGCTGACTGTTTTTTCTCTGAGAATAACTCCGCGGTCACGCTCACTCCTCGAGCTTCCATTTGAGCAAAGACACAGAAACCCTCGGAACGTTTCCAGCCCTTCACGAGCCCGGCTCTTTCCAATATCCTCCGCGATGATCAAGAGCTAGTCCTTTGCCCGGTTCGATCCCTGCCGTTCTACCTCAAGGCATCCAAAGCTGTTCGACAAACCATACACAACTATTCCTTCCTTTCACGGCCAGGTCCGGCGAAGCTTCCCCTAGAATGAATGCTACATGGATCAAAACGGTTATCGTCCAGGCCTACAACCCCCTCGACATCAACTGCACGGATCAGGGGATCCGTGTGGCAGCTCATGACTTTGCGCTATATCCACCTTGTGGGCTCTCCACAGCAGCGTTCCCGTCTCCAAGATCATGGAAGTTTCTTCCTGGCGTTATCCGTCTGTCTTCTCCTCCCACTACTTGCGTGATATGTCGCATCACGCTGACGGATTATATACCGTGTCGTTGCTGCTCGCTGCATGGTGTAGCCCTTCTGCTCAGGGCTCGAAATAAGTCGCGGCAGCTACGGCAATTGCCGTCAGTGGGCTTTGATCTGCCGTGAGAATCACTGATGCTCGCGGCAAACTTTGTCGTGAGCAATCAAACACGTTAAATAGCTTTTTTTTTGACTCTGAATGACCAAAATCCATCGTGCTCAAATTAAGAAAGAAATAAAAACGTAGTTCCGATTTCTTTTCCTGCAACTGGTAAGTGGAGCCTATTTTTATTTCCTTCCCTACTCCTTCTTTCCCTCACCAAAGGTAGAGTCCGTCAACGTTGAGAGCCGCCCTACTCCCCTGTACCAAGCAGAACGAACTCGTCTAGCCAAGCAATGCTTTTGAGGCCAGCAGGCAGCAGACCAGCAGCATTCATTCACCCGATCACGGCCGCATTTTGGACAGCGTTGTTGTCGGAAAACATGTTGTTTTGAACATTGAAATCGTTGCAGAAACAAAGCTCACATAATTTTTATTTTTATTTAAAATGTAAGGCTGAGTAGCTAAATAAAAATAAACATTTATTTTTTTTTAAATAAACAATAAATGTTTTGCGCTATAGCTACTGTTCGTCATTGTGCATGGTCACCGCGCATCTTCACACTTCCGGGTTAGCGATCGTAAGAACAAACACTACGTGCCGACTTCTTGTTGTCATTTTTACATTTGCCGTGAGGTAGGAAATTTTTGACGCCAGCTGACAGTTGCTCGCAGCAAAGATTACCGCAGGTTTCAACTTCTTATTTCGAGGCCTGCTTCTGCTGACTACTGTCAATTTCTCCTATGGGGGTCTGACAGCTACCCTGGGGGGCCTGGTCAAGACGGCGCCCGCCGCCTTTGACGAGGTCTGTGGAATGCTAAAAATAGGTATTGGATATTTTCATAGCAACTAGAAACTTTAAAATACAAGTATTACCTGGTTGATTTTGGTTTCTATTGCTTTTATGAAAATATACATTACCTTTTTCCCCACCCTCTTCCCCTCTTGTTGCCATCCAGGCACAAGAAAATGCTAGGTCAAAATGTAAGGCCAAAAAACTCGTAAACTTTTCCTTAGATGGTATCTTCAACTGATACTACAAAGCCGTACGAACCATTACACTCAGCTTCGATCCTCCACCTGTCACAAAAGACTGTTTCCCTACTAGCGCTAGCATCTGCAGCAAAACGGAGCATGTTAGCAGCTTTCTATAGAGAAGATAACTATGCATCTTCACTTCTCCAAAGATTGGACCACAGTAATTCTTACATTAGCGGCCCAATTCAGAGCCAAGAATCTCAGACCAGATGTGACCTCCTAAACCCATAACCATCAAGGCTCTAGGCCCTATCGACATCGTAGATCCAGAACTCGATGCCCAATTAGCGCACTCCGTCACTGCTTGGAAATGACTGAAATTCTAAAAAAGTAAACAAAACAAAGGAAAAGGGAAACTGCCTCTCTCTTTACTCTTTCTTCAAGTTAATAAAACCACTGGAGAGAACATTCTACTCCCCATGACGTCATTCAAATTGAAGCGAGGTCATAAAACGTGTTTATGAACTGAGCCAAATCACCTAGATGTGCATCTCATGAACTGAGAGCGCTACCAGCTTCATCCGGGCACAATTGAGGATGAAAAGATGAGACGGTTCGATCCGCTCAGACTTTTATATGATGGAGGTTGTGCACAAACTTGCGCAGAGGGTAGCAAGTCTGAGCGATATCTTCACTTGTTCTCTAATTGAAACAGCATTATGAGAAGGAGAATGCTAAAAATAGGTAAGGTATATTTTCATAAAAGCAATACAAAACCAAAATCAACCAGGTAATACTGGTGTTTTGGAGTTTTTTCAGTCTTGCAATGTAACAGAATTCATTTTCAGTAAGACTGCCTAGGAAAAGTAGGCAAGTTACAAAAGCTGTAGCAACAAAAAAAAATTGCAACATGCTCCACCCAACCCAGTGACCCCACGTCACCGTTAGGTTTGATGCTTATTACAACCCTATTAAAAGGCTGACACAAATAAAATGGGAATTCAGCAGATGGAATTACACATGGATGTGGTGGTGCCCAAGAATGCTTAGCTTTCCGAATCAATACTAATTTTTTTTTAATCTTTCGCTTTGATTTGTGTTTTAGTTCGCCCACGCTGTGGCACAAAGGTTAGGGACCGATCCTTATTTACTTCAGTTCTTCAGGTTTCAGAGGTATGTTTGATTTTTTTATTGATCGTTGTTGTTGCTAGTTTATCTTAAATGTTGAAACATATTGCCTTATGTTTAAAATAAATATTGGAGAATAACTGCAACTAAAGGTAAAAAGTTTGTTTAGAATCAATTGTAGCAAAATCTTAATGGGCAATACTCGATCTCGTGGGACTTTCGTTAGGTCGAGTGAACCTGGGTTATTGGGACACTATGACTGGTGTTTAATTGTTGGTATATTGGCAAGGACCGAGTTTTTTTCAGGATTTCACGATCACTGAAAAAAAAATAAGTTTCCTATCTGCAAAATACTAACTTCAGTATGTACTCAAATCGCTTATTTTTATTATTTAATGCCCGAAATAATTTTAAATTTCTAATTTAAATCTTATTTAGATTAATTTAGCTAATCACCCGCTAAGAGCACATTCATGATTTTGATTGTTTCTAATGGCTACATCCCATTCTTCCCTCTGGATCGTGAAGATTCACTTCGACGCAAAACTTGAAAAGGAAGTTTAGAAACTTCCTAGAAAAAGGAGCCATTCAGCCATCTCCAAACGACGCCAACCAAATGATTCTGGAGCCCAGCAACAGTTAAAGGGAAAAAAAGAGGAGGATCAAAACTAATTTTTAATCTTCGGAAATTAAACCAGTCTTAAAACGGAACATTTCAAGATGGAAACTATCCAATCCAAAAGGGAGGCACTTCAACAAGACGAATACGCCATCTCCATCGATCTAGAAGATGCTTACCTACGTGTCCCACTTCACCCCTTCGTTATCACCTATTTCAATTTATGCCAAACGGAAAAACCTATCACTTCACAGTCTCTCCTTTCGGCCTTTCCACAGCTCCACAATTGTCACAGCTGCCCTCCACCCTGTTCTCGCTTATCTTCCCCAAGAAAAGATCAGAGCATAGACCTAAAGGCTGTACCGGTATCAGTTTTTCTTCACCGGTGCCGGTACCAATTCCGGTAGCACGAAAATGTCAGGTACCGGTGCCAGTATCGGTGCTAACTTTAGATTTTTAAGAATAAGAATGAATGATGAAAAAAGTTCTGGCAAAAAAATAAAAATGCAAACTCGTAAAGGCTAACAGCAAAAGTAGAAGTAGGTATACTTAACACTTAAAAATCAAAACACTGATTTTTTTTTTAAATACTTCTGGAAAAAAAATAATCCAAATTCGTAAACACTAACAACAAAAGTTGAAGTAGGCCTACTTCAAACGTGACAATCCAAAAATCTGAATAATTTGTAAGAACAAAAAAATGTTTGTCTTACTGAAAAACAAAAAAAAATTCCAAACTCATGAACAGTAGGCCTACCAGCGAAAGTTGAAGTAACCCTACTTGAAACTCAAAACACTGAATTTTATTTAAGAAAAAAAATGACATTATATCCTACTGGCAAAAAAATAAAATCTGAACTCCTAAAAAGCAAAAGTTGAAGTAGGCCTAAAAACTTGAAACTCAAAACATTGAATTTTTTTTAAATTTTAAAACGATGAGACAATGCGTTAAAATTTTCCGTCAACAAACGCTTGGACTTTGGTTTTGTTAAAGCAATCCATTTCCGGTTTGGGATAACGAACGCGTCGCGTTGCGCTCATCCATCTGGAGACAGTGTGGTACAACAACTCCAGATGCGTGATGTCAAGTGTGTGCCGCTCTGCCTCCAGATTAGACGAGGTGCGTGCCGCTCTGCCTCCAGATCGGTCGAGTTTGGGTTGTGGTCTTCGAAATCGTAACGACTTATAATTTGAATTGAGTTTCTTTAAATTTAGTAAACAATATTTACTAAAATACATAAATGAATTACAATTTTCGTAAAATGTCCGTTGCCATTACGCAACATTTGCGTTCATTAATATAAACCGGAAATGGGTGCGCGTGCTAATCAAACTGGAAGTCGTCGTGTTTGTTTCTTGGTTAGAAAGTTTTGAAACGCGTTCGCACTTCGTTTCGTCGCAATCCCGACACAGTAAGAGTATTAAATCTTTATTTTAAACAATTGTAAGTTTTAAATTGAAATATTAAATGCCACACAGCACTGTTAGATTGCAGGAAAAATGAAACGTCGTTCTCGAGCAGCATTAAAGTGCTTCAGACGGAAAAGGCATTGGATGATTAGGAACCGGCCAAGAAACCGGCCCGAAATTTGTAATCCGTTACCGGTTCCTGTATCCTAGTACTGGCTCCGGTAACGGTACTAGTACCGGCTCCGGTACAGCCTTACAAACACCTACTTGGACGACTGGCTGATTCATCACAGGTCAAAAACTCAACTTCTCATTCATTAAGAAACTTGCCTCGGCCCTTCGCCAACCTAGGGCTAGGAGGAAATCCCATCAAGTCCCGGTTCATTTTCAGCACTGACATTTGTCTTCCTAGGAGCGGAATTCGACCTACACAACTTCACAGTCCGACCCTCTCCCAAAAGGATAAAAAACATTCAGAAAAGTCTCAGAGAAATTCGTGAAGAAAAACAAAGTAACAGCGCAAGAACTCGCTTCACACACAGGACTGAACGATTTGTGAGCAAAACTTTTACCACAGGGGCAATGGAGAACAAAACCGATCCATTGGTTTCGGAAAGAATAATGGTTCCCACAAACATATCAGGCAGACTGGATTTCTTTCCATCTGCCTCTCGAAAACGTCAATTGGTGGAGGAACCCTTCGAATCTCCGAATTTTCGTAATAGCATTACGTGTGTTAACGGCCACACAAACAAGTGTTCCTGTCCAAGATCTTCCTCCAGATGCTCTGTTATTCACAGACGCTTCCAAAACAGGCTGGGGAGCACACCTAGATGGAAATCAAACGTCAGGAATATGGAACTAAGAAGGACAACTTCACATCAATGTCCTCGAACTTCTCATTAGATGATCAGGTGGCAATTCATCAGTTGATCTTAACTTGGAAAGCAATTCATCAAGGGAAAGATCTTGGGAAAGCAACTCTTCAATTGCAGTAATAACAGACAACACAACCGCCATCTTTCAGGTGAAAAGAGGAGGAGGAACCCACTCATTCACAATGATGGAAGAAACACCGAAACTTTTCAAAACTTGTAACGGTCTTACTCTGAAGATTCAACCCAGACACATCGCTTGGAAATTGAATGTTTTGGTCGACAAGCTTTTGAGGAGGAATAAAGTACCAACAACAATGGAAACTAGACCCTAAAATCTGTCGAGCCCTCTTCCTGAATGGCGGAAAGCTATTCATCGACCTGTTTGCGATGAACTTCCATCACCAACTTCATATCCCCCGTTCCAGATTCAACTGCGTGGGCGATAGACGTCCTCACCATCTCCTGGAACGGTATGTTTGCATACACATTCCCTCCCTTCTCCAAGCCGTACTAAACAAGATCTGCCAATCGCAGGGAAACTTTACCTTGATAACACCCATGTGGCCAGCAGCAGCATGGTTCTTACACCTGATGGAGATGAAGGAAGACCCCTCCATCTCTCTCGCAATATCGAAACTCTTCCTAATACAACACCAACTGAAAACAATCCACTGAAAACCCGATATTGTCCATCCTTATGGGTGGAGACTTAACGAAAATTTAAAAAAAAAGACGGTTTTTCATCCCCAGTCACCAGAATGATCAAGATCTTTGAACCCAATTGGATAAAATGGCATGGATGGTGCAAAGGCCACCAATCATACCCTTGCAATTCATCTGAAATCGCCTTTGCTTCAACCCTTGAAGACCTTTTTAACAAGGACTCTCACCAACAGCTGTCAAAGGATTCAAAACAGCCTTCAACTCTGTATTATCTTGCTTCGGAAACAATCCTGTCATCAACAGCAAGATTATCTCGGGATTAATACTAACATTTGAAAATGCAAGGCCCAAAAACTCGTAAACTTTTCCTAAGATGGAACCTTCAACTGGTACTACAAAGCCTTTCAAACCTTCCGTACGAACCATTACACTCTGCTTCGATCCTCCACCTGTCACAAAAGACCGTTTCCCTACAAGCGCTAGCATCTGCAGCAAGACGGAGCGTGTTAGCAGCTTTCTCTAGCGAAGATATTATGTACCTTCACTTCTCTAAAGTTTGGACCACAGTAATTCTTACATTAGCGGCCCAATTCAGAACCAAGAATCTCGTACCAGATGTGACCTCTTATACGCATAACCATCAAGGTTCTAGGCCCTATCGCCATCGTAGATCCAGAGGGAACGGAAAGAACTCGATGCCCAATTAGCACACTCCGTCACTGCTTGGAAATGACTGAAATTCTAAAAAGTTAACAAAACAAAGGAAAAAGGAAACTGAAACACTCTTTCACTCTTTCTTCAAGTTAAAATAAAACCACTGGAGAGAACATTCTACTCCCCATGACGTCGTTTGTATTGAAGTTAGGTTATAAAATGTGTTATGAACTAGAGCCAAATCACCTAGATGTGCCAAGTGAGGTGCATCTCAGAACTGAGAGCGCTAGCAGCTTCATGGGCATACAGCAGTAGAACTCCACTCGACGAAGCGGTTGCAGCATGTTCTTCGAATAATAATACCTTTGTATCGCACTACCTCAAAGACATAGTGGAATGAAAGGTGGAAAGACTGTGGAAGCACACGTTCCTGCTGGCAGTAGAATCAAACAGTAATCCAATGATCAACTGCCTAAAGAAAGAATGAAGCATCCAATTTGTGCATAACATTCTTTATAAATGCCATAAAAATGCAGACTTTTAAGTGTTTGAAAGTGATGAGTAACTTGAGCCGGATTCTTGCTGACCCTCTGCCAAAGGACAAAGTCAGAACATATTGAAGGTTAGTATTTTGCAGATAGTAAAAAACGAAAATTTTAACTCTGTTTAAAATTAGTTTTTACTATCCTAAAATACTTACCTTCAGTAGAACTCATCGTACCTCCCTGCTGCTCAGAACCTGGAAGTTTATCGTTGAAACATAAAGGTTCAAAGCAATATGACAAAATGGATGCTATGCTATGCACGCATTATTATGGAATGCGAACGCAGCGCTGGTAGCAGGAGATTCGCTAAACTGATCTAAATAAGATATAAATTAGACTTAATGATTTTAAATTGATTTCAGGCATGAAATTAAAAAAAAAAGTTACTTTAGCACATACTGAAGTAGCTTAGGATAGTAAAAACCTAAGTTTAAGCAGTGTTATTTCGTGTTTATTTTTTAATTTTAAGACTTGCCCTGACAAATTATTGCTTTTACTGAAAAATAATATTTAATTGCATATTTGCCAGTTACAGAGATGGTCCAGGAAATCCGGTGAGGTGTACATTTGAAGGAACTCTTAAAGATCTCTTAGTGAATTTCAAACCTAGGCAGCCAAAGAAAATATATTACCAACAGGTAAGGGAAATTATCAGGGCTGTTCCGATAGTAGTTTCGTATCGGTGCTGATACCATGGTATCTGTATCGTATCAACATAATCCATTTTCATCCACTGTTGTAACCGACGCTACACAACTTATTTTTGTGGTTGAGCAGCACAACCCATGTAAAAAAAAATGTCTCTACCAGTGTGAATAACCACCACTTGTTTACTAGCTTGGACAGTTTCGAGTTTACTTCGCTTTGCACCGATTCATTATTGTCTTGACAGTTAGAGCATGAAGTATCAGTTTTGAATCTGTTTCGCCGATATTTTGCATGCCGGTTTGGTATCTGGTTTTAAAAAGTGGTATTGGAACAGCCTACAAATTGTAAAATGTATTTAATAAGTTGAAAGAAGTAAAGACTTGTATTATCCAATAATACTGCATTGATAATGATACTGGATCGGATTAGTTGCCGATGTTTAAGGTAGCAGGAAATTTCACCTAGGGGATTGGGACCCGTTTAAAATGTTGACATACGATTTGCAACGTTTTTCTCAGAATATCGCAAAGTATCTTTGTAGCAAAGTTTAACCCAATGGTGCCTGACCTCCTTTTCCCTCAAAAGGTGCAAGCACCCTGAGCACTTTCTCTACCCACCAAACAAACTCTGCACTAACTTCTTTAAAAATTGCTTAAAAATCATATATTGCATTTGTGAAGATTTTAAAAATATCACTAGAAAGACAACATCTTCAGCTATATCAGTACGTTGGTTTCAAAACTGTATCTTTATTGTAAGATAGAAAAAAAAATTAAGAAAACCGACCTACTGAAAACAAAATTGCAGTTGAGAGAAAAACTTTCTCATTCAACATCAATTTTGACCAGTTTTCAATGCAGAAAGCTTATTATTTTTTACCACCAAGTTAATCAGTGAACCTTTAGACACATTTCCATCCAAACCCCAAAGCAATACATGCACAACTTTGGCCACAAATAAATAAAGAGTGCTTAGTGTACACAACTTTAATGAAACTAAGACCACCATCGTGGATGCTTCACTGCAAACACCAACTGCTCTTGGTGACTGACTCCCTGCACAGGTAGGCCTATACTTTGCATTATTTCTTTATTTCTGAATATTACAGCAGCAGCAGTAATCATGTTATTAAAGTATTGTAGCCTAGTATACACTTTTTTTTATATGACAGGCAACAACTATAGGCCTATAATTTGCATGCCTTGGGAAGTAGTCTCTACCAAAGGCTTTTCAGGGTTAGTAATTGAGGGAAAAAAATAAATTCACATTCCCGCAATATGTGCAGTTCCAGTGACTATTTGGCAAAAAGACGATAATTATTAGTAAAAATAAAGGAAAATAAGGTTAATTATGTAAGCTTCTTGCTAAAATAACATTTGGTATGTAAGTTATTACAGGTTTTTTTTTTTTTTTGTATTTTAGGCTGTCATTTTTGTTTTGTAGCTAAATGTAGATCTATGTGATAAAATTATAAAACTTGCATACAAAAATATGAATACATGAACTACAAAAAAAAACCTGAAACAATTTTGCAAAATAAAAAAAAAATAAGCCAATTTTTTGGCCTGTACACTGTCTTGTAGGCCCAGAGAATTTTTTTCTAACCTGAAATAGAATTGCACTAACAGGTTTCCAACTGTGCCACTAATTAAAATGTAGTTTTAAATAGTAAGCCCATCATGAAGTGTTCACTGAGGAATGACATTTATTAACAAAAATGAAAAATAAATAAAAAATGTGTCCTACCGTCCCCCAATGGGATCCCAGCCATTGGTCCTTAGAAGAGGCAACCAGATTTTGTGGTTTGACCACAGCATACAATAAGTAAATTTAGCTACCCACTTTTTTGTAACATTTACTTACCATAGGCTACAATTTTTGAAATAGCAGGCTATGAAAATGATTTTCATCCCCCTTTTTTCAAATATAAAGGCCTATTTATGTTGATGGACCTGTTTTATGTGGTTTATTTTATGTTGGTTTACCCTTTAGTTTAGGCCTGAATTATTTGTATTTTCAATTTCAGTGTATTTTGTCTAATTAAATTTAACTTGAAAAAAATTCGTGAAAAGGAATAAAAATAAGATACTAAAAAAAAGTCATAGTTTTGGTCATCCACTACGTGATTCTCCATGTTAGATTGTAAACATTAATGAAAATAAGCCCATCTCTAAAGAATTACCGAAAATCGCGAAATATTGGCGATGTCCGCGCAATTAGGCTTAAACGAATAGGCCTAATTCTGCCAGCGTCGTACTGTTGCGTAGCGTTATAAACATCACCCGTTCCCAATCCGAAAAGTCGGATTTGTTTATAAATTAGTACTGTAATGGAACAAATAGTTAGTTTTGTAGTCGGTGGGTGTTAATCTAAGCAAATAATTGCGAAATTATAACTAGATAGTCGACAACATTGCCGTAATAACGCAGCCGTAAAAAAAAAAATTCCGGAATCGCCGATCGCACATTACCGCTAGACTATAGTAATAATCTAATAGTAATAAGCAAATAAACAATAGTAATTAGCAAATAAACTACAGTAATTAGCAAATAAACTACAGTAATTAACAAATAAACTACAGTAATTAGCAAATAAACTACAGTAATTAGATATAGGAAAATCGCCACGAAAATACATTTGTTCGACATTACGGGAATACCAACAGCGAAAAAAAAAAACACTCCGGCAACTGAATTGATCGCCGATCAACAGTTTTATTACCGCTAAAATATACGAATATGAAACATTCAAATTCATAGCAAATAATTCTAATTATACCAAAAAAGTTATTTGTTTACATTACGGCAATGTTGGGATAATAACGCAAAAGTAACAAAAAACAACTCCGGCAACTGAATTGATCGACGATCACCAGTTTACTATCGAAAAAATGTACCAATATGAAGCATTCTAATTCATTTCGACTATAGTATAATTAAATTTTAACACCATTCCTAATAAAAATATTGAATTTGCCGCCACGATGGCAAAACACAGCTGTGGTCACATGGCCGACTGGTTGTTGACAGCTGTCAATCCGAAGTTTATCACGGCCATCCTCATAGATCGGTTCGCTACCGCTGCTGCCCCTGATTTTGGTATCCATTTAGGGCGCGCTGAAGCGATTTGTGAAAAAAAACGTGCATCATTTACTTTAAAAATCAATATCTCACGAACTAATGCACGGAATTTCAAATTTGACGCCATGTTGGAATCGGTAAAAGTGTGGCTTGCTGACGGTGACGTCATCAGGTCGCTAGCGTGCTGCCAAACATTCAGGGGCAGCATCGGAAAACGACCTACGGATTTTTCCGTAGGTCGGCTGGAGCGCGCGTTCGTGCTCCTACGGATTTATCAGTAGCTCGGCACCATTGGGTTAAACTAGATAATCACAATAAAATAACCCGGCTACAACGAGATTGCTTAATACTAAACCCCGTCTTAAACGAACGAGCTAAAAACACCCGTTACTGGCAATATACAAATCAGTTACTGCAATCCCGCATGTAACGAACTCTTGATATGACGAAATCCCGCCTAAAACGAAGCTATTTTGCATTCCTAACAGTGTATTTCTGTAGTAATTATAACGAATTTCTGATTCACGCATCGGGTTCGGACAAAATTTCCAGCACGAAAATAACGGATGGGAACGCCGGCAACAGATCCACTCGTTCCTGCACAAACTTCAAAAAGTGATCTTTCTAGTTGCCTTGAAAATATACATTACCTTTTTTATAGCATTCTCCTTCTCAAAATGCTGTTCTACCTAGAGAAATAAAATCAAAGATGTCCTTCCGGTTCGCTACCTACTGCGCAGGTTACTGCTCAGGACTGCGCAGCCTCCATCATATAAAAACCGAAGCGGAGCGGTAAGCTCACCTTTTCTTCTCTAGCCGCCGAGCTGTACACTTCGTTCCGCTGCGTTCCTCGTTCTACGTTCTGCATCCCTCGGTAACGCCGTTTCTATGCCGCGAGCTAAAGGGACGCCAAAGGATGGTTCCTATTCCCGCACTTCTCGTTCCGCATCCCCACAGGCTCCGCCGTTTGCGGACACGTTGAAATTCTTGAACTAACAACGGAACAATCATTGGAACAAACATTCTTTGTAGCAATTGCTCCCACTACCGAATCCCTTTCTTTCTGAGCCATCCCTTCCAGCACCCTGGATACTGCAGCTACGTCTCCAATCCCCTATAGCCAGCCTCCGCCGGTACGGGACCTACGTTTCCTTTCCGAGGAACTTTCGAACAATGGAACGGTATGCTTGCTTTAAACTCCAACTCAAAGCCCGGAAAGTTGCTGCCAAACTGGCCTCCTCTGTGGGACCGCAACTCAAATCCTCTGGATTAGTCTTCACATTCCTCCCAACCTTCGGTTACTGGATGTTCCGCCACTCAGCGGACCAACGAGCCACTCACCTCATCCCAGGTACATGCTCTTATGGACGCTTCCCTTCAAACTTTCAAACGAAAAGCACCAGTCTCTGACTACTTCGTCGTGGCTTGCTTCCATCCCTAAACGCCACAAGCCTTCTATCGAGGACGCTGGTCCCTCTGCCGTTCCGGATAATCCACCTCCTCGTTCCGTTCCACCAGCTCCATTACCATCTCCGCCCATTCCGCCTGCGGATGGCGACTTTGATTCCTATTACTCGCCTGACCCGTCCCTCTCGGGCCAACCTGGCCCTCCGTTCCAAGGGGACCCTGCTCCCTCAGAAATCCCGCTTCCGGAGTTATTAAAAACTGTCGAAGGCATCATTCCGGACTGCTTCCTATACATACTACCCACTACCTCCGACCCAGTCTCCAAGAACAGGGGACTTGCAACTGGTTTTGGCTATGGACTGCGTGATCAACTTCCACACCAACCACCGTTGCTAGGACAGTCAGCGACGCTTCTCACGACACTGCTCAGAACTGGCGGCTTTCTGCTCGGTAACGGAACACCTCTCGAATTGGCTAAAGATCCACCTCGCCCAGGCCGTGGAAGTTACTTCTTCTGTCCCATCAGAGAAGGGACGGTCAATCCAAGAAACTTTGACACTTATCCTCAGTCGGAATTCCTTGCCGCTGATACCAAACTGGATTTTGGCTCATCCCTCTATCTTCCTCGACGAGCTGCAATTCCTGTTTTCGTCCTACGTGACAACGACCGCATCCTCCGCCTTGGACTAAGTGCTGCGTCCCAGGCGGACGTCCTCAGTACTGCCGCTAACGCACTGTATGAAAGACTCTACACGGATCCTCCTCCTGAGGACACCCGCCAACTGGCGTTCCTCATCAATCAAGTTTTAGGAAGAGTTGCTTTGCTACCTACTATGCCATGAATTGGTTCACGCGCACGCTCTTCAACTTCACGCTCCTCTCACGAGAAATAGCCCCGAACACTGCTCCTAATCTCCACGATTCAACTCGTCATCTTCTTCGGAGTCAGCCCATCCACGAATCAGAATCCCTTTTCCGCGGATTGATTCCTAAAGTGGACCCTCACCTTGACATCGACGTCCGCGTTTCTCCCCATCCTCCAAGCTTGACCAACTTAAGGAAGATTGGAAGGTCTCGAAGACATCAGACCCTGCTCTACCTCCAGCGCCACGTTCTGTATCGTCCTTTCCATCTCTTTCCCAGGGACGAGGAAAGGAAATTATTTTAAATTGCTTCAAGCCAAAGTTTTTACAGAAGCCCCCTGTGCAAGACCCACTTTGGGGACTGGAAGCTCCAGCCCCCATTCCGCTCCGGACGGAAATCGCGTCCCTCCTTCAAAAACAAGGAATTAGTGTTGTGTTGCCCCCGTTCACCCCACGCTTTTACAGCAGCGTCTTTCTATGCAGCAAGAAATCAGGTGGAACGTGCTTCATTTTCAACTTAAAACCACTGAATCAGTTCATCCTCAATCCACATTTTCAAATGGAACCAGTCTCCTCCATCCGAGACTCAATACAACCCAAAGATTGGACAGCGTCACTAGATCTTGCGGACGCATACATTCACATTCCACTTTATGCCTCTGTCCGCCTCCTATTTCATTTTCTACTAGACGGGACGGTGTTCGAGTTTCTCTGCCTTCCCTTCGGGGGAATGGGGCAAGGTAGCCTAACGGTTAGCACGACCATTTCATGTGCAAGAGGGTCCCGGGTTCGATCCTAACCTCACACCCCTGGTTTTTTCGGGAAGAGAAGAGCCCTGTGATGCCTCGTGCTCATGTCGATTGTGGCATGTAAAAGAACCTAGGAATTTCCGATTGGAATTACCTAGCAAAATTGTCCCTCTCCTTCTGGAGCCATGGTTTCGGCTGGGAGCGCAGCAAACTAACAGCCTTCCCTTTGGACTGAACGCCGCCCCACGCATCTTCACCATGGTCCTACGTCCCGTTCTCCTCTTCGCCACGACCTCTTCGCCACGAGGTACAATGCCAGACTTCCCCTATTCGTCAGCCCCTTCCCGGATCCTCGTGCCTGGGCATTACACTGAATTGGGATCATCTCTACGCATATGCCTTTCCCCCTTCTTGCCTTCTCCCTCTTGTTCTACGCAAAATTGTCAACTCGCACGGACGATTCCTCCTAATAGCACCGAATTGGCCTGTAGCAGCCTGGTTTCCACTGCTACTCAGCCTTCTCATCGACTCTCCTCGCCGCCTGCCAAGCCGTCCGGACCTCTTGTCCCAACACGGAGGGACGGTCCTCCATCCGAACCACCAGGCATTAAAACTTCACGGGTGGCTACTTTCATCCAGCTCCTCCGAGCATATGGCATTCTTAAGGACGAGGCCGCTCGCATTGCATCACGAGCCGTCCGATCTTCTACCAGCAAGATTTACGACAGTCACTGGAAACGAGGGCTTCATTGGTGTGTCCAGTCCAGTGTGGTGTGTCAAGTTGATCCAGTCCACACCCCTGTGCAAGACCTTCTCCAGTTCCTTACAACTCTGTTCAACAGCGGTCTCAGGGGCTCCACCATCCTGGTATACCGTTCCGCTTTGAACGCTGTCTTCAAAGCGGCCGGTAACACGAACCTCCTCGTAGATTACAGGATTTCGTCTTTAATTCATTTTTTCCATTTGGACCGACCATGCATTTCAAGGCAATTTCCAGATTGGGACCTGTCCATCGTCCTTACAGCACTCATGGCTCCACCCTATGAACCCATGAGCTCATCCAGACTCGGCTACCTTACAAGAAAAACGGTGTTCTTAGTGGCTCTAACCGCCTGCCTCTGATACGGTGAATTGCCAAGTCCTTTTTGCCACAGAAAAAGAGTGCTTCTTTTTACCTGACTGCACTGGTGTAACGCTGACTCCTAGAGCATCGTTCTGTGCTAAAACTCATAAACCTGAGGAACGAACTTGCTCCTTCATCATTCAGTCCCTGTCCACCATCCTAGGTGACAAAGAAGAACGAGCCCTTTGCCCTGTCCGGGCAATCCGATTTTACCTGAAGGCATCCAAGCCTATCCGCCGAGGACGTTCCCAACTATTCCTCCCTTTTAGTAACAAGGTTGGGACGACTGCAACATGCATGAGTGCAACATGGCTCAAAAGTGTCATCGTACAGGCTTACGAAGCACTTGACATCAACTGCGTCTCTGAAGGTATCAGAGTAATAGCCCACTAACCACGTCCTGGGCTCACTACAGCAACATTCCCATCACTGACATAATGGAAGCTGCCTCTTGGAGGCATTCCACATCTTCACGTTCCTCTATCTCCGGAACATGTCCCATGTGACTTTCTGTGAAGGGAACCGGTCGCTACCTGAGTGAACTTGATTAGAAATAATGGCTTTAGGATTATTATGAATATTAAGTCAAATGGGCCGGCTGCCTTGACAAATTCTATGGGAGTGCTATAAAAAAGGTAATGTATATTTTCTAGGCAACTAGAAACTTAAAAATACCAGTATTACCTGGTTGATTTTGGTTTCTGTTGCCTGTTGAAAATGTACATTACCTTGGTCCCGGCCTCCTCCCCTCTTGTCGCTATTTGGGCACAATAGAGGTCCGAAAAGGTGAGCCTACCGCTCAGCTTCGGCTTCTATATGATGGAGTCTGCGCAGTAGGTAGCGAACCGGAAGAACATCTTCGATTTAATTTCTCTAGAGAGAACAGCATTTTGAGAAGGAGAATGCTATAAAAAAGGTAATGTATATTTCAACAGGCAATAGAAACCAAAATCAACCAGGTTTTAAATACTGGTATTTTGAAGTTTTTTCCCTGCTCCTCCCCTGCGTGGATTGAGTTTGTTTGAGCGCTCCATGCACTTGGGCTAACCCACTTTTGTACACGAGGGAGGGAAAAGCAAGCATGAACGGCTCTTCCATTCATTGCCCGCGCCTGCTCTTCCATTCAACGTACGTGGCTCTTCCATTCATTGTGCGCGCACGTGTCAGCAGCAGAAAAAAAAGATGTCAAAGGTGCAGCGTTAACGTTTAGAGTCCAAAGTGGGCAATCGTAAAAGCGGTTGATGCTGTATATATCTTTCTTTGTTTCTATGTGGACAACAGAAGGCTAAGGTAGCAGCAGACAAGGGAATTCCCCCGTCAAATGGCTTATTTGAATTTCACAGTAGTTCTACAGTATTAACAAAATTCCCCCGTAGTTCGCTCCTTAAAATTTTAAGATTGTCAAAAGATTTGCAGATGTTCGTGCCGGAAATGTGTCGGTGAGAGGTCCAATTCTTGTGTAAAAGAAGATTTTAAAGAGTTTAAAAAAGGCAAATAATTTTTTTGGCCATGAAGGATTTCAGGCAAGTGAAAGATGGATCAGCCGATTCAAAGAACGACACAGAATTGTGTGTCGCGTGAACGCTGGAGAAGTGTTGGGCGTATTTATGTAGGCCTAGACCAAAACTACTGTACTTGTACAACATATTTTGCATTTTACGTTTATAT
>JAHWFP010264161.1:48729-88095 GCA_023313725.1 Lithobius niger | reverse complement strand
ATATATATATATTTTGTTATTGGAATGAATTGATCCAAAATTAACCAGTTTTGACAATCCAACACAGTATTTTGTTAGTTTTTTTTTTTTAATTCTAGAATACCACTACAGTAAACTACCCCAAAAACATTTCAAAATCCAATGACCACGCTCGTGTACCAAAATAATTGTTAGCAGCTTTTCAAAATGTAAGATTTTAATGGGTGTTTGTCATTTAAAAATAAAGTCAGAAAATGAAAGCCTGGAGACCTACCAGCACCTTTGTAAAAGTAAAATGCCCAAGAACCTCATTTTTTTTTCTGTTTCTGCCGATTACAACCAGTAGGAAGTGTCCTAATAATTATATCCTTTCTCTAAGTGTGAACTTTGCAGGAAATTATCGTTTTTTTTCCTTTCGATGGCCTTGCTATGTTTTAAACCAAACTGTGCCGAACTCCGTGAAAATCCTTTATGCAACTTGACTATTTCCACTAGCTCACATCACTACGAAATCCAAGTTTTAAGCTATACTAGCTTGAAGAGCAGAAAAGTGGCTTTCCGATAAGCCCAACCATGTTGAATTCGGTGCAGTAGTTTTTTTTAACACACATTTTGGAAATATTGAGGTGTATGTGGAGGTTGTGATTTTTTTTTATGTAGGACGCAAAAGAAATCATTTTTCTAAACTGGAAATTGTCAATATTTTTTCACAAACTGGGGCTTTAAAGAAAGCTGAGGTTCTCCAGTGTAACCTCGACCAAAAAAAAAATTTGCCTTCCTGTGTATGAAATAGCAATAGGACTATTGTATTTTTACTCAACACCGAGGCTTTCCTTTACTTTACACCACTTGTAAGTTGATGTAATTAACATATGTTGTACATTTTCTGCAATTTCTGGTGGTGTATAAAATGTGAAGATGCAACCAGTCAGGTTTATTTTTAATAAAAATTGAAGTTCACTGTATTGCATTTTCAACATGCTTCTTGTAGTTACTCATTAAGTTATCTTAATATTTCCTGCAAGTGTGAACTTTGCAGGAAGAAAAGTTTATATGAAAACATTTCAAACTGCACGTGGTGTTTTATTGTCGAATTTGAATGTATCGGACGTAGTTGTGTATTGGTTGATAAGTTGCCCCTTGCACGATTTGAGCAACATACAGTAAATCGCCTATTAAACGCCCATGGGCGACTAAAATTAATTCAATAAAAAAGTGGAGGGGGCGTTAACAAAGCTAAAACAAGATTTCTGACCTTAACGTATTTTTTGGAGTGGCCGTTTAGACCTAAATCAAATCATGGTAAAGTTGATTATTCACGTGCGTGATCTGGGTTCAATCTAGCATTATCACAATCTTTTTTTTTTTTTAGTGAATCGTAAAATTGACTAAAGTTTATCAAAATCAACGTTTTATTCCTTTAAATCTTGGTTGTTCTGCAGAAAAATTAACGAAAATCTTCATAAATTTAACAAAATCAACATTTAATCCAACACGATTCACGGGAGCATTTGTAATCATGGAAAAGTCGGCAATATTAGGCCTACACGATCGATCATTGATGTGCATGATATGGCTTCAGTCTAGCGAAAACGCTATACCTTTTTGTCATTTATTCTCTAATTTAGTTTATTAAATCATCCTCCTTCCAATATCTAACCTAATTCAAAGCTAACCTCCAAAACGGACAACGTGATTCACCACCGAGAAACGTGTGTGTTGACGCATTTATCACCATACAGTTATATATTGTCGTCCAAGACGGAAGTTCCGGCGTAAGTGGACGCGTAGGTCTGGATGTAGTGGACACCGAGGTTCCACGCGTCCAGACTCCGGAAGCGCTTGAAACATCCAGTCCACTGCGTCCGTTATGACGTGACTCTGCTTGGCGTTTTCCGGTCGTGAATCTCGTGTCTGTTTTGGAGGTTTGTGATGGTTAGAAATTAATTTTAACTTTGAATTAGGTTAGATATTGGAAGGAGGATGATCTTATAAACTAAATTTGAGAATAAATGAGAAAAGGTATAGCATTTTTGCTAGATTTAAACCATATTACGCACATCAATGATCGATCGCGTAGGCCTAATGTTGATTTCGTTAAATTTATGAATATTTTCGTTAATTTTGCTGCAGGACAACCACGATTTAAAGGGATGAAACTTTGTCAATTTTACGATTTACTAAAAAAAAATTGGAAGGGGGGGGGGGCCCATTAATACGGCTACTACACGATTTCTGACCTAAATGTATTTTTGGGGAACGTTAGCAATGCCAGGGCGTTTATTAGGCGATTTACGGTAGTCGTGTATTGGTTGATAAGTTTCCCCTTTCCCAATTTTAGCTTAACCGTTAAAAATGCGTAAATACTTCACTGAGAGTGGCACTGAGCTGTCCTGTTGTACCTTTCAGGTTCGGCAATGCAGCCGAGGCCTTGGCTTGGCTTGGAACACATTAACAAAGCCCCCAAACGTACTCGGTACAACTTTGTAGAAAAAGCAATCAAAATTCACAATTGAAGTGGAAAGTGGTGACGGTGCGGTGATGAACTATGGACTGAACGCGCCTGGACTGGACTTAGCGGACTCTCAACCGACGTACCATCCTACCTAAGGGCCGAGTCCAGCTATCTAGTATCCATGATGAATTGTAGTGAACCATCTGATCTTAAACTCAAAGGTGTTCAATGTTAAATTCATAAGAAATCATGCTTGACGACTTGTTTTTTAATACTGATAATAGCACATTTTTTTTAGCTTTAAGGGTAGCGGATCGATGTACAATGAATAGTTCTGAAGGGCCATCTTTTTTAACCTTCTCATTGACAGAAGGGAAACGTGGCAGTTGTTGTCACGACGACGAAGACGGCAAAGGCGGAACAGCACCTTTGACTTGTATCTGTGTGTATGTGTGAGATGTGCGCGAGACGGTGCGTGCGTGTGTACAGCTTGGGTAAGACGAACGTAGTGTACAAGGCGAAGCGAGAACGGAAACTTGTCTTTATAGCGAACGTGGGGTCTCTGTCTTTGCGAGACCCAATGGACTTAGCCATGTTTACTCTGCAAATAAATTTTGTTTTTTGTACATACCTTATGAATTAAAAATATCCAATTTGAAATGTGCTATTATTAAAGAAATCCCTTGGATTGAAGGAAAGCATGTTGTTGTTGTCTCCTCTTGTACAAACTGAATATTTCTTCCCAAAGAAAAAAAAAATCCGATGTACAGACTGTGCTGAAGTAAATCATCTGTTGTTTTGATATTCACTGCACTCTTGCCCTTGTTTTGTGTGCATAGGAATTGTTTTGCTCACGACAGCGTAATTGTGTCGACAATTTAAGGGTGTACTTAAAGGCCATGTCGTATGCCTGGTTGGCGTGGATTTGAGCCTGTGCTGCTGTTGTCTTGTGTATATTCAACCCCACGTATGTAAAGAAGAAACCTGCAATTGAGGGTTTTTAGTTTTTTCCCCTTAGACGGCAGCAGTTGCAATTAAGGCTACGAATTGGTAACGAACATGGTGCTTTGTGAAATTGTCTGCCGTGGGTTATCCATTTTCGTGTGTTAGAACGAGGCCTTCATCCGCTGGCGGTGCTGTGCCCCAGTTAAACTGACGTGGTGGGGGAAGCGACGGTTAAAGAATTGTTGACGAGCAAAATACTTTTTTCTTCTCCAGACTAACTACTGGCAAGTCCCTGATATATTTGGAGGATGAATTCAACCCGTTTTTAACTCTCCTCCCCCGAATGACCTTGCATTTTGGGTTCTAATTTATTTAAATTGACAGTTTGTTTTTCCCCGTGACCAATCTGCTCATACGCTGAGTAGAACTACCATGTAGAGGGGTTGTAAAATATCTCCTCTCGTGTGGCATTTTGTCACTAACATAGACTGTGTCACTTGTAGAATTTTTGGTTACTGTACATGTGGGTTTGTGTATTTTGAGTATTCCATTTGATTTTAATATGTAACTTTTATGTAATATTATTTTGAGCAATAAAACAACTTTCAAAGTAATTAGCACTAGGCTAATAATTCCAAAAAATTGGAAAAGCCTATTTTGTAAATAGCAGCGAATGGATTACTCGATGTGCCAGTATGCAATGCTAACCTGCCACAGGCTAAAGTGGAACGCGTACTTTTGCTTAAACTGCTGCTTCTAAATTTTCTTCTTAATTCGTTCAATTTATTAAAGGGGAAATAGTTTTATCAATCCCTGGGTACCATACACAAAATATCAGTTGCATGTTATCTGTGGAAGATAAGAATAATGGGTAACTCGTAAAATGAAAACTGCCGTTGAACAAGTTTTTGCGGGGCATGTTGCGGTAACGTCGGTAGGCCTATATCAGTCCTCCATAACAAGTAACTTATTCACTAAGCAACTGTAGTGACACTTTTTGAAAAGATTAGCAGTAGTGTAGGTCTGTGCAGGAGATTGATTCTGCAGCGTTTTATTGATGAACTGCAAATACAACTGTAGCCGATTTAGTGCGCCAGAACAGTTCATAAATTTTTAGGAGTGCCCGTCGGCTAATTTTTCTTCCAAGAACTATGTAACTCCCAGTTAGAAGTGTTGCGATAAGTACATAAAACTAACTTTATTTTACATGTGAAATTTCGATCTTGCTGGCTATGTATTTCTATTTCTGAAAATTACGTATGTGAAACTTTGAAATTATCTCTTAGCTTGAATTATACAGGGTGTAACAGGATGAATGAACCAGGGTCCACAGTTTCTTGTTTATTGTTTGATTGGCTTTTACGTGTCCGTTCTAAGTCGTATTGTTTCTAACTCTTTATTTCATCGTCGAGGACCATTTGTGCGAAATTGAAAGATGTAGGAATCGTTAAATAATACCACTGTAAAAGACGGAACGAAAATCTAACTGCAATAGAGGCTGACAAATGAAAAAGGGAAAAAATGAAAGGCAGCATGTCGGGCAGGAAAGCCTCTCGAATAATTCATTGCCAGGCTGTGAAGCAAATTGGCAGCGAGTTGCTCGAGACCCTCCCATGTGTGATACTCTGCCTTTATTTTTTGGGTTTTTTTTGTCAGTAACATTTCAGTTATGAACATTTTTTCGTTCTGTCTTTTCGGGAGTAGTTGTTGGGTCGGATCGGTTGCTGATATTTGCAGTATCGGTTCTGTATCGACAACTTTCGCAAAAATTGATACATCTGGAACTGATCGATATTACGACATTGGGTTCACGGCGTTTTGCTCAGGAAATCACAAAGTCTCTTCCTAGCCAGGTTTTAATTGTTGGTTGCTACCGTATTTTTATTTTTTTATTTTAATAATTATTGGACTTTTGCAGAAAACTATGCGTTGATGGAAAGTTGGATTATACTATTTTGGATATTGGCATAATTCTTAAAATCGATTCACTATCGGATCGATAAAGTTGGTATCGGTGCAGCCTTAATAATTTCCTGCATCTCAAATATTTACCACTGGTCTACAACGCCCGAAACGTGATTATATGTTTTAATGACATGTCAAAATCAATTAAACTCGCGTGCAACTTGCCACCTAACGACTTGTAAGCTCCTCCAGGTTTCATCACAATTGGTAATGTTAAAAGGAAATGATGGCCCATGCTGCATTCATTTTGTTAACTATATATAGTTGCCTAGTTCTTATTTTATATTGGTAATTGAGTTCATAATTAAAAGCCCACAGATGCACGTAAATTAAGACGGGATGCACTTTAAACCAGAGGTTTGCCAACCGTGAGACTGGTGACTAATGAAGGTTAAAAATGGGAGGCCAAGTGGTTTAAATTCTGCCGTGAATAAAACGAAAGAAGATATCCAATTGCTTGATCCAGGCCATTGCCAGGGAATTGCCTGAAATCGGTCCCACCTGAAATCTTCACTTCCATTCATATTACAGCTCAAAACAATTTGTCTCACCTTTTTGTCGTAGCCAGCAAACACCCATTTGAACGTGGTCTCCTTTGTTTGTCCGTGCGTGGGATTTTATTACAAAATCGACTCTCGTCAAATTCGGTGAATGTGTGTAGTGTCCAGGGATCTATATAGGTAAGTAAAAATGTCATCTTAAATCTTATTCTTTCAAACCATAGTGTTGTGGATACGTGTGGTCAGTTAGGACCTATCCCTTTTTCCTCTCTCTAATGTTGAACTCGTGGTCTAGGATTATCATGACTGCACTGGTGTAACTTTTTCCCAATTCAGTTTGTCTCGCAACTCGTTATAGCTTTCCCTCAAGTCACAGTCTCGTCCTAAGAAGTTTTTCTCAAGCAACAGGAATGGGCAGTTGTAGTCTTCACTGGGCTCCTTTTCATTTTGCTTGTTCTTAGAATTTTTAACCTTTATGCTAATTTTAAAATGTCCATTGCTTACTTGAAAATTTGAGTCCATGTCTACGTCGACGAACGATCACAACGAAGTGAGTGGTGATGTGGTAGCCTGATGATGACAGTCGTTCCGAGCCCCTCCAACTCCAGAAAAACCAGACTGTCGAAAATTTGCAAGGGTATTGGAACGGTAAACATCCTTTCCTTTGAAATCTAAGCGTACAAGACGTAACCATGGACCTTTATGCTGAAGAATTTAATTTTAATTTTTTTATTTTTTTTTACATTCTTTAGCTTTTTGGTGAAAAGGAATGCATTTAGATTGTTCGTCCCCCCCCCCCCCCAAAAAAAAACCCTCGCCACGCTCCCACTGGGTCTACGACGTGTTAGTGCCAAGAAGCCACTTTATCTATCGTTGTGGCCAATGGACTTGGTGTCCGTAAAAAGAGCACCCATGGATTATCATTTGTCATTTGGCGAAGGCGCAGTGCCAGTGCAACGAGACACCTACTTTAGTGGAGTGGTTGGAATTACTGGCATCCCGTGTCGCTTGCGGAGATGCATGGAATGCTACCTGAAATACTGGGTGATGGTCCGGGCAATCGTGAAAAGGTCATCAAATTCTTAAGAGGTAAGGCTATACGGCCTACTTTAGAGTGATTTCAGTGATTAGCCAAAACCTCATTTTGTTTAAGGTTTGTCCTTTGTGGCTCTTCAGCCGCATCTAGTGCTTCAGTTTTCTGTGGCTGTTGAACGCCATCTGCATCTCAACTCGTCTGATTTTCCTCCCCTCGAAAAGTTGTCAACTGGCAATTCTACTATAGCTATTCATCTGTGAACCGTACTGTTTGGCCAAACAAGGCTTTAATTCTCTGTGTGGACACAAATAACCAGTGCATTGATGTGCCCTTCCCTTCGTATCTTCCTTTCACATTCTACACACGCATTGAAAATTTTACAATGTTGATTGATTGCCTTTGTGGCAGTTGCTGCAGTGTTGCAAGGTTGCGCTCCCTCCCGCGTCGCTCACCTCGCCGTGGCCAGAAACCCCAGTCGGGGGGTTAATCCCGACAGCAGTCCTAAATATTAAGGTAATATTTTTTTTCAAATTTGTTTTTTTAAAGCTGTTGATGTCATATACTTTGGCTTAACTCAATAATTTTCTGCATGGTCTGTACATTGGTGTCAGTCCAAGCTGTTTTATTGTTAAGTGGCAAAACTCTGTCTAGTATAATATTTCCCAATCTCAATGGGCCGTAAGACTACAAAATGACCGGGGAATGGCAGCTGGAATCCTGGCTTAGTCAATCCCATGTTCCTTGTCGGGTGTCGCAGAGTTGAGAACACGGCCTCTTGTTGTGTGTTCCTGTGTGGTGGTGTCCTGTTGTAGTGGTAGCCATTTCAGCAATGTGCTTTTCCCGGACACCAGTCACCCTAGTATTGTCGGCTTTTCATCCGATATTCACCTAGGTGAACTGGGCCTGTCAAATCAACATACTGATCAGCCCACACAGCAGAACCAAGTAAAGACGCAGTCTAATAAAATGTGTCGGGGCGAGAGACAACGAGGTCAACACCTTTGGTTCAATTCTGGCCTTGCCCCTCCCCTGTGCATTCGGGAAGAAATGGCCCCGAAAATGTGCTTATGTCGATAATGATATACAAGAGTAGAAAAAGCTGAACTTTCTAGTCCTAGTATTCCAAGTGAGTCCTGGCGTCATAAATCGGGTCTTTAAACCAGAGTTCCGTAATGCGTGCTAAGCCCAGCAACTCACTGAAGTTTTCACGCAACTTATCTGTGAAATTTGCAAGTGACTGGGAGTCTGTTGCGAGTCTTCATCAGAAGCATAAGTGGCAATTTTATTTTAGGCATCTGATAAAAACTTGCACAGCATAGCTAGCCAAAATATCAAGCAGTTTATATCTCGGCAAGTTTATTGCTTTCTCAAAAATGCTAACCTTAAATTTGTACTTATTTTCCTTTTTAAAAAATACTCATGCCCAAACTAAGTTGACATGCATTGCCAAGCTTCCCACCATTGTTGGCACTCCGACTGCTCCACTTCACATTTAGTTTTGGGAGCGACGGAGTTTGGGCGTATCAGTTTTTATTAGTGGAAGTTCAATATTTAGGTTTAACTCTATACGCACTTAGCGCTTGATTTCAGGAGTGCAGCTTTGTTGCTTATCATGCTTTGAGCTAGTTATCGAGCTGCTGACTACATTTAAGCATGGCAGCTAGTAATTTGATGGCACTTCTTCTTAATATGAAAATAAGAAATCTATCAATGGACTGTTTTGTTCTTAAGGATCGCTGCAGGCAACTTCCCAGAGTGCACTCATTGCAAGACGCCCGGAGATTTTCTCCCTTCATGTAGGCAATGCTGTAAATGCAACTTTGACAGTGTAAAATGTGATATCTTGTTTATTTACAATGACGCGAAATCAAGCATTTTTTTGTACACTCTGACCAGAAGAAGGAGCAACATAACTGTTCTGCTTCTATCGGTCTTTCAAGAAAAACGTCCCTTTGAAGACTAAATCTAACTTAGATTTTCTTTTACAAAAGATGAGCGTCGTCCTGGAAGTTTCCGTCGTTTTTCTCCGAGCAGACGACGCGAACGAAAAGGCAGCTGATGGAACGCCGTCCCCGTCACTCGAAGGATTCTCTCCATCCCGAGATTCCTACACACGCTCTTCCAGCAATCTAGGTATATAAACGTCGCAGAGGCACGTAAATCTGCCGAAGCTTCCATGAATGTAAATATTGATATGCTTCAAGCTAAGCTGTCGGAGACGTTGACTCATCAAACCGATAGCAAGTTTTCAACGACATGGAAAATGTTTTTGCGAATGTGCGGCATCCCTTTCCCTTCCGCACAAATCGGGGAAAATCTAATGCTCCGCTATCCATCCTCCCGCCATCTATTGGCGCGCTCGACAGCCAATTTGCGGCCAAGGAGGAAAGAAGCGTGTATGCTCCACCCAAAGGCGCAAAAGCAGCTAGTACCCATGAAACCAACGAATGCAACAAACCTATACTCTGTATCGATGAAGGAGAAAAGAAAACTAAACAAACGTGAAACCAATGATGTGAACATTAAACGTGATAAAAAAAAAGACGACGATGGAGTTAGGCCAGCACTCTACATCGGTACTGCCGCGGCTTACTGATGGGGTGTCTGGACGAGAGCAAATCAAATGTTGGCCACCCAGCCACGGCACTAAATACGTCACTGACAGGGATAAAACTATGAAGTCGCCATAGTTTAACAAAAGTGCTAAAGTCATCGTCACAGAACCCCCAAAAGTGTGAACGAGCGACTAGCCTGTTTCGTCGCATGCGTAGCGACTACGAGACAAAGAAAAAAGAGACTAGGAAATATAAAAGTCTAGTCCTCCCCTTCTCGCCGCACATCCAGCGATCACGCGATAAGGGAAAAAGTCTCGTCCCTCCCCATTTCGTCGTACAGCCAGCGATAACAAGACAAGGATAAAAGGGCCAACGAGACAAATAAAAAGGATACACCCGAATACACCCGAAGACTCTTATCTACACATTCCACTCCATTATTCCGATTTTCACCTGTTCCGCCTCATGTCAAACGGAACGACTTACCACTTCAAAGTCCTTCCCTTCGGGATCAGCACTACCCCTCAAGTTTTCATCGGGTCATCTATCACCTTCACGAGATGAAGATGAGCTCACACTTATCTTGATGATTGGTTACTGTGAAACACTTCAAGGACTGTCTTAAATTCAACTTTGAAAGTGTCTTCAACTTTTCTTTGATCTAGGACTAGGAACAAAATCAGATTAACTCCATCCATGATCCTCATCTTTCTAGGAGCAGAATTCGACTTTCACAAATTTCTGGTTCAACCCTCTCCAGAAGACTCACAAAACTTTAAAAGGGTCTTGGAAAACTAACAGAAATGAAGAAAATAACAGCCCTCAAAATAGCCTCGTTCATAGGCCTCATCGATTCCAACGTAAAACTAGCTCCCGAAGGACTTTGGCGATAAAGACCAATACATTGGTTTCGCAAAGAAGAATGGTTCCCAAAGAAGAGCTGGTCAGACTGGCTCCATCTTAACAATCTTCATCAAGAAAACATGTATTGGTTCAGGAACCCCTCGAACCTCCCACTAGGCATCCCAGTTCAAGAACCAACCCCAGAAGTGCTGCTCTTCATGGACGCCTCAACAACGGGAAGGGGAGCCTACCTGGAGCGACTCCACACCTCGGGGGCTGAACAAAAGAACAAGGTCTTCACATCAACGTCCTGGAACTTGGAGCCATCAGACTCACAATAGAACATTGGAATCCACTTCTTCAGGGGAAAATGATAAGTCATGGCCGTCAACATGACAGTAGTGTGAAGAGATGGCGCGGGACAAGTCATGCTGGAGACGTCACAATGCTTTGAGATGTGCTCCGACCTACATCTAACGCTTTAATCCAGACATGTTACGAGGAAGCTCAACATCTGGGCGGACGAATTGTCAAGAGGCAAGGAAGTCCCAATGACGGAATGGAAACTCTACCACAAAATTTGCCAAATCCCGTTTTTCAAATTTCGTCTATCTTTTCGTCACGAAATTCAACATTCGACTTCCAAACTTTTATGTCCCACTTCCCAGCCCCAACATCCTGGGTAACGAACGCTCTCACCATCTCCTGGGACAGGATATTTGCTTACGCATTTCTACCAGTCTCACTTCTCTAGTCAGTCCTGAACAAGATCCGTTGATCCTAAGTTCCTTCTTCCTGATTGCCCCAATGAGGCCGCAGCACACGGTTCATCGATCTGATGGCGATGAAGAAGGAAGCTCAATGCCTCTTCCACTATCACGTGACTTCCTAACACAACACAAAAGGAAGACTCCCCATACTCCCCAGACTGCATATTTTTCATCTTCACGGGTGGAGACTCTTCACTACCAACCTGAATCAACAAGCCAGTTTCTCGTCTCCTGTAACAAGGCGTCTCCTATCGTGCCACAGAGCATTAACAAAATTTACAAAACAAAGTGGATGAATTGGTGCGGTTGGTGCAAGAAATTTGATCCCATTTGTCACCATTTTGGCCTCCTGAGTAGACCGCTTCGACAAAAGCTTCTCTCTGACTGCCATAAGAGATTACAGATCGGCCTTAAACTCTATCCTTTCCTGGATTGGAAAAACATCTCTCGCCTTATGCTTGCATTCAAAAATGCTCATCCAAAAATTAAAAACCTTTTCACACGAGGAAACCTTCCTCTTGTCCTCGAAAGCCTTTCATTGGTGCCATATGAATTTATTCGGCATCAATTTTACACCTCACTCAAAGGGCCGTCTCTCTTTTTCTAACACTGGTCTCTGCAGCAAGACAGAGTGCGATGGCAACTTTCACAAGAGAAGACGACCACCTCAGTTTCTCTAAGAACTGAACGTTGGTCACTCACTTTTCCTGCTCGTTTCAGAGCGAAGAACCTCAAACCTAATGCAACTCCAAAACCATTGCGCATGAAAGCCCTGGGACATATTGTTGACTCTGAAGGGAACTAGAAATTAGAATGTGCACTGCACAATGTCAAGATAGTGCATTACGGCACTATCTTGAAAGAACCTAAATGGCTATGACGAAAAAACCAACTTCAAAAAGAACAGTTCCCCAAATAGTATTTTCCTCCAAGTTGATAAGATCTCTGGTGAAGTGCTTCCAATAGCTGTGTCCCCCCCCCCCCCCTTCAATAGGCAAATGGATTTGTTGCCTACGAACTCGGTCCAAACAACTTGGTCATTCCGTGAAACGTTACTAAATTCAAACGTTAGAAATATTCTTGACACCCTTCTTTGTTTTTAATGTATTTTATTTACGTAAATTTTTTGTAGTGTTTAATCTTTTTCTTCCTTCAGCGTCGTCTCGCTGTGTTCGAGAAGTTTCAAGAAGCTCATAAATGCATACAGGTCCATACGACGTAGAAGTATATATGCTGTAACTCTTCAAAGCTTGCCACAAGGTCATCTGGGAGCGAAGCCGTGCATTTTGCTTCCAGATGAAGGGCTATCCGCTAAAATTGGCGTGGAATCTGGAGGCAAGACACGCAATTTCTACTCGTGTCGACCTAGTCGTATAAGAAATATAACTTCTTTTTCATTTCAACGTCGATTAGATGCTGTGCAAAGAAATACTATCCTGAATGAAAGCTAGGCCTACACAAGGCACTCCCAATGATGTTCATCTTACTCAACAATGGTACTGGATGATTACCACAAGAGTTAGGCAAATGGCTTTATGTAAACACTGCTATCGAATCTTGCTGTTTGAAACGTTACAAATGCATACGTAGAAATAATTCTTCACATCCTTTTTTTTTGTTATCAATATACTTTAGTTTACGTAATTTAGCATTAGTATTTATAGACCGTGGGCCGAGACAATAAAAAGGGCTTAGAAATAGGTTTTCGTTTACCAAATCGGGTAACTACAAAAAAAATATATTTCTACAATGAATTTAAGCTACTAAATTAAAAAAAAAACAATGTTCTCCAAGATATACCTGCACATTATTACAGGGTGGTCCACAAAAAACTGACAACCCAAAATTTTCCAAGGCCAACTTTTCTAGTTAGCACCACTCAGAACCAGGAGAGGACCGAAATTTTCCCGTTTCAATAGCGTTTATTTTTGCACTCTCCTGGTTTTGAGGGGTGCTAACTAGAAAACTTAGACTTTAAAAATTTCGGGTCGTCTGTTTTTTGTGGACCAAGGGAATTAAGAATTGGTAAATTGGCAGACATTTGAAATAAATATGCTGAAATGAGCTTTTTGTTAAAGCATTTGTTATGTGGTGCACTTAACCAATGATTCTCAAAAACACTAACTTAAAGTTTATAAACCATTTGCTATGAAAGGTCGTATTTTGCGTAAAAATTAATCCTTCTGGTCCATTTCGTGTTTCGATATACTATAAATCCCAATCACATCATTTATAGACGTTTCTTATAATTCCTGACTTTAAATTTCTGCAGTGACAGATCTAATTAAGATAAATGGACTTACTTAAGCTTAGACGAAAGGTGGTGATGCATAATATTTCGGCTGTGTCTCAGCTCCCGGTGACGGGATCCAGTTTATAAAGACTCAGGTCCCGGTGAATTCGTTGAAAACTAGGCCTTCAGCATGTTAAAGTGAACCTAACCTGGGTAACCTAACCTAACCTAAACTAACCAAACCTAACTAAAACTAATATAAGTTTTTCTAAAAACTACGTTTTTTAGTTTGCCGGGATCCACACACGCAGAACTCCGGTCCCGGCAACGCGTCCAAATAGGCTTGAAATAGTTACAGCCCAACCGGGACTAGAGACACTGCGTAATAAATTTATTGTAATACGGATGTTTCCCTATGCTTACTTTCTGAGAAAGTTTTTTTTTTACTGCTGCTGCAGTTCTAATTAAGATAGAAAAACTTACATGAAATGTATAGTGTAGTAGGGTATCGGCCAGTAAGCGATGGAATCACCATGCATTAGTCGTTTTATGCCTCAGAAGGGAGGTATCCGGAGAAAGCCCTCTGGAAACAACCGGAGAAAAACCCGTCCATTATCACTTCCCTTCACTGGTATCGAACCCAGGTCTGTGTGGAACCAGCGATATACAGCCGGGACCAAGACGAATCTTGACACCCCAGTGCACGAGGCTACCCATGCACCCACACTACGTTCATTTATGTTAATTACATATTCCACTGCAGATGTGTAAATTCATGAATTACAACATCAACGCTAGCAATGACAACAGGAATTAAATGATTAAGAGAAGGGTTAATTTTAAGCAAAAAATAATTAATAGGACATTTGCTGAAGGAAATTTTATTCTGATCGTAGTACACAACCATTTTGTTTACAGTCGGATGAATAGTTCAACAGTTATAAGCACACACAAACATATTTTTGGACGACATTTTCCAACTTTGGCACCTACTACGTTGGCCCACCAATTTGCTACTTATGATTTTCGTGGGTACCAGGTCAGTGGTAATGATGTGGCGCATGGTAATAAAGCAGGCATGAATTTAAAATTTGAAAATCGGCCCCCATTTCATTGCCATTTTCAATCAGATAGTTTTTAATGATTACCATTGCTTTCAGCACTAAAAATAATTGGAAATCACATCGCACTCTACTAATTAGTCAACAAAATCACAAACTAAACATCTCAGCAGTAGGCTACTTTTTAAATCTGAATAGTTCTGACTATTTGGTTATTTGTTGACCGAGTATATTTCCATTTCATAATATGTAAAAACACTTTTTTCTGCAGTTATTACAAACAACGGCAGACTTTTAGTGCAGCGGCAGCATGCCGTGGTAGCTACCTGATCAGCGGCGGCGTTCGTGGCGCTTGAGATTTAGCAAACAGCGCGACGTGGCGTGGTAGCGCACACCTCTGGCTTGTGTTTCAATGATTGGCTGTTCGAAGTTTTTTTTACTCAATTCGTTTATTTAAATTATGATTTTAAAGTTTTATAATACATTCGTGTTTATATCCGTGTCGGAAGAAAGAAAAAAATATGATTAGCGCATAATTAAAGTGGCACTATCACCGATTGAAAGCACACGAATTCTGACATCTAGCGCTGTGTAGTACCATCTAGCGTTTGCTTGCACCAAGCGAAGGAATGCATAACGGCATTTCTTTTAACGAAACAAACAAGCCACGACATCCTTAATTATTGAGTGAAAATTTGGTTCATCCTCGTACACCTGCGAGCTAGCTATAAAGGTTCACAATATCAATGCCGCTAGATGGCGCCACGGTATTTTCGTTCGCATTTCAATCGGCGATAGTGCCACTATAAGGTTCGTTATTTTTTTAAATTGTGCGCAACGCCATATATTAACAAATTGGCGCACCTCAACAATTATACGTTTTAAAGTATTATTACAAAATAATGTGCAACTTTGGCTTGGTGAACAATGATAATTTGTGATTTTATCATCATTATCTGTCTGCCTGCAAAAATTCACGTAGTTCTTTGAGTTGGCAAACGAACTTGAACGATATCTTTCTTTGCTTACTGAGGGGAGTTTTAAAGTCAGCGGCTTGCGACTCGCTTGCAAGCGGAAACGCTGCCCGTTCGTTATTTCAATGGAAAGCGTTCCCCGCGGCCAAGCGACACGCAAGCCGCTGACTTTAAAAACATCCCTCTGCGGAACGAGTATTCTGTTGTCCTGGATTAGCCATTATTGACTTGATGTTGCTATTGTTACCGATTCTTTTTTACTGTTGCCGGTTGATGGACGTTCCTGAAAACTTCGCAAAATTGTTGGTCCAAAACAATGGAATTTGGTCAACAATGTCTGACGTCATGTTTTATTGCATGATTGTTGCGGAGTTTTGTTTTCCCGCTTATTTGGAGGTTATAAATGCAGTATTGGACATTAAGAATACGCCTAAACAACGTACGTATTCTTCCGACACATCATATTTGTAGCCTACTACTTCCAGAGGAGAAGACGAACAACGGTAATTATCTAGAATAACTACTATTCAAGCTCGCGACTTAATTCACCTACCTATCGATTCCTTTTGTCGTAAAACGTGCGCAAACGCAGTGGCGCTGCTGCAGCGTGGAAATTTGAGCGACCGGCGCGCGTCCATTACCGTTGCAGAAACGCATGGACGGTACATTGGTTAGTATGGTACGGTAGTGCAATAATAACATTGTTCGATCATGTGCTGTCTTTAACTGCACGGAAAGGCAGAAAAAAACAGCGGATATTACTTTTATAAGTAAATTAATTCTCCTGACTTCGTTTTATTGATCTAGGTTTATGGATTTGACGATTTATAGATTCAGAAAGCTACCAGACTTTAAATGAAGAAATTTACGCGCAGTATAAAAAAAAAAATACCTTTTCAACTGGCATGGTTTCCCCATCGTCTGTGCATGTCTTTCTTTTCGCTTCTCACTTTCCGGACCGCAGGTGTCTCCCCCCCCCCCCCCAAATATATTTGGTGAAATTTGGCCCAGGTGATGTAACTAAGGAACGAATTCTAGGTATGCTAGAATCAAGGCTTTTTTTTCCAACTGATTCTATTTTTGTGTTTTCTGAAGCTTCAGTGGTTGGCCCTAGTATAAACTCAATCAGGAAGGTAAGCAGACTTTAAGAGGGGGGGGGGGGTACACTTGAAGAAAAGAGGCAAATAAGCAAACATTTTGAGGACTTTTTTTTACCTTGACCGAAACACTAAATCGATGTTTCGTCCAAGGTTGAAATACTAATTAGGGATGAGATCAAGGGCGTCGGCACATAGGGGCACATCCCCCCCCCCCCCCTGCCCCCTCTACCCAAAATGCACTTTATTTAAAGTCTAGATGCCCTTTTTTTCTGCCCAAGAATCCCCATTGGGGAATCAAGGTGCGGGGGCACACAAAAAAAGCCCGGGGGCAACAAAACGGTCCAGGGAAAAAACACGAGTAGCTAGCAATTCCCCATCCCCCACCCCCCAAAAAAAGGGAAAATATTTTTTTTTGGGGGGGGGGGGGATTGCTTACTTTTGTACTTACAAAACAAAACGGCCCAGGGGCAAAGTAAAAAAGTAGCAAACAATTTCCACCCATTTAATTAAACTAAATTTTTTGTTTTGTCCAAAATCTTGGACCAAAAAACGACCCTGGTATAACGAAAAGGCCCCAAAACAAAGTACATATTACAAAGTAGATAGAAACTTCCCCCCCCCCCTACAAAAAAAGACTATTTTTGGGGGGGAGGGGGCGCTGCTTGCTACTTTTGTACTTTGCCCCTAGGCCGTTTTGTTACCCGCACGGCCGTTTTTTTTGGTCCAAGATTTTGTTCAAGTTTCTGGCCAAAACAAAAAAAATTAGTTTTTTTTTGGAGGTGGGGGGTGGTCTAATTTAGACTGCTGAATTAGACTTCTGTTCGGCCTATTGTTTTTTTTTCTTTTCGCTTTTTATTATGCTTTGACTGGAATTTACTGCGCAATAAGAAATAGAACATGTTTTTTAAATGTTCAATATATTAATTTTATATGATCCTCCGCCAAATAAATAGTTTTATTTACGCAGATCGTTGTGTACATGAAATTAGTACGATTGTAAATTGCCAGCGAAAGTCACAAATCGAATTTTTACTGTATTCCTTCGCTCGCCGATCGTCGCTTCTGCCACGGTATGCGTTGATCACGTGACCCTTCAAAGTTACACGGCGGCGAGCAAGAAATAACACAGGCTGCCAGGCCCCTGGTAGCGTCAGAACGGAAGCATTTGTGTCCCTTTACCGCAGAATTACATTATTTGTTGGTTTGACCTCCAAAGTTTGCCTAAGTAATTTTCGCAAATTGGGCAGAGTTACTGCCAAAGACGTTACTGCAGATTCCATAGATAGGTTGGTGAACATTAGTTAGCGATACTCAAAACCAACGTAGTCTGATTAGTACTTTAAAATTGTTTTTCAATGGTGTTTCAGTCATAGTAGAGGTAGGAAATAAACAAAATACCTATCCATTTTTTTTTTGTTTCTTTCCTGCATCAAAAGCTACAAGCTTCCTGCTGGCGCTTGTCAATGTTTAAAGATCACAACACTCCTACAACATAACAAAAACACTGACTAAAACAAAGAAGAAGAAAAGGTAAAGAAAAAATTCACAAAACAACAGAAAAGATACACAAAAAAGAAAAAGATTATAGAAAGCAATCACGAAAATATGCCGTAATAATTATCAGTGGCGCATCCTGATTAAGCCGTCCGTTTTGTGAACGAAGATAAGAAAAGTCTAAACGCTTATACCATAGGAGTTGATTGTGTTTTGTTGATTGTGTTCAAACACAATCAACTCCTATGCTTATAATAAGAAAAACCGCACTCGTAAACTACAAGTCGAACCACGAGAAATTCTTTAATAACTGGCCCCAGTTTGCCGGCTCATAAGCGCCAAGAACTAGTTTTGAGTGTCACTAACTAATGACGTCTCTTTCCGTTTCCCGCAATACTCCCTAGCTCCCCGACGTGCTCCCCCATCCCCTTGCGATGCCGAGGAGAGGACGGGGTGGTCAGCTGCCCTTCGGCATTTCCGCTTCCGGCTATGGCATTTGCCGTGCGGGGCAGCCAGCTCGGCAAGATCACGGGACGGACGGACCGACAGCCAGTCAAAGGTTGCGATTTGGGCAATCTAGTTAAATAATATTGGCCCCACAGATGAACCATGTCGGAGAACGAAGAGCTCACCAAACTGGTGGATGCCGTTTACAAGGTAATAACGAAATCCACAATAACAAAAATGCAAACGTAATGTGATATTATGAGTCATCTTTTGATATGTAACGCCATTTAAAAGATGAAAATTACGCATCCCGTGATTTCATTCAATTCGATGCACCATGTATTGGTATGCGTGGTATCCGGATACCACAATGGAGCCTGCAATGCAGGAAAGCCTACCAGTTTTACGGGCAGCTAATCGCGCGTTGTCATTTTTCGCAGTACTATGTGTCGTTTAAAACGTCTTTATTTTTATTTCAGAATATTCTAGATAAATTTAACCCAAGTGCCCGACAATTGATATCGTCAGGAAAAGCCTACCTCAAAGCCATGCACGGTAAGGTTAAAGTTGATGTTGAAATAGCGTGCCTATCTAGATGACATTTTTATAGATGACAACGTATTCGCGGTCCTTCTTTCCGTCGATAAGCCTCCAGCCTGTTGCTAGGCAACGCATCTCCTCCTGGAGATAGAAAAGCGGCGATACGCTTGGCTTAACGTTTTGCCTGAAGGCATACAAAACTGTTAGGAAGAGCATTAATCTTGTCTCAGTTCAAACCTTTGTGGGATTCCTGAAATAAAATAGTTGTGTTATAGAGAACGTAATAAATAATCCGATTTATTGAACAGAATAAACTATCGTTTCATAGTTTAAATATAATTCTAAAACTTTAAAGGGGCAGGCTACTACATGTGCCGAGGAGGTGTGGCACACCAGTTCCACAGAGACTGGAGTTGTTCCTTGACACGCGAAGGGTTTTGTATGGGAAATAAGTTATCTCCGTTATAGTGAGGTGGTTATTTGTTAGCCTTGCACACTCCTCTACTGGACTGGAACACTACACTCCCCACACCAGTCAGATACATCAAATGTTCTTTGCACGAAAGAACGCATTTGTTTATCCCCCCCCCTTCCTCCCGGGGGAAGGGGGGGGGGGACAGAAATGCTGAGTGGTGGGGTGGTGATTGTGTGTGGAACTGGCACTGGTGTGGCACTTCGTTGGATGTTGTACTATTGGGGCACCCAGTATTTTGGGCTTGTGCTTGGACTTGGGCTTGTGTGCTTAGCCAGCTTTGGCCATGAAGCTTGTGTGCTGCTGGGCGTTGCCACATTTGTGAAATATCCAAATTAGAAATGATCGTGCTTTCTAAGAGCAAAGTCTAGTAACATATTCAATCCTCTCCTCCACCGCTACTTCCATGCACCTACTCCACACATTCGCACGTCGTAACACAAGCTGCCGAGTGTGTTGCTTTAAAAGTTAACAGCATTAGATTGACCCCCGTGTGAGAAAGTGCTGAGAAATGCTGAGAAAATTCCGGGCGGTCGCAGAAAATAATCGCTGTCATTATTTTTTTACCGTAAGCCGCACTTTTTTCGATATATGCGGAAACAATGATAATTTTGCTAAATATTGACCGATTTTGACGTTCAAATACAGCATTTTAACCCTTTTTTCTCCAGCTTTTCGATGGTGTAAACCACAAGTCACTAGCTCCTCCCATTCTGAAGTTATTTATTTAAAAAAAAACATTTAACTTACGTTTTTAAACAAACGTGACTTGCAAATGTGTAACGTGGTATGAAACCAAGGAGCACACAAGTGGTTTGCATCCGAGTCAACCAGTTCAACCCGAGTGCTAGTGGACACTAGGGAAGCTTGATATGTAGGAAAAGACAATACACTGTATTGTACTATATTAAAGTTAATGGCGAAAGTTAATAGCCAAAAGTTGGGATACAAATGAAGCACAACAGGCATCAATAACTTACGTTGATCGAACACGAAGGGAGCCTAAGCATGAATCCGTGAGACATTGTTAGACGAACTACATTAGACTTGTTACACAATAATAACCTCACACTGGATACTTCCCACTGGATACAGAATGTTGGCGACCTGTCCTTTTAAAGAGACAAGCTCCTCCCACATTCTGGATCCTTCCTCATGCAATAACCCAATAATTCTATCAAAACTATGGTAAGATTCAAATGAAGTTGCATCAGAAACGAAAAGCTAGCTTCTCAAAAAATGAGATGCACTTCCCCACTTTAGTCCACCCATGCGTCACAATGAAGTCCGGTATGATGCAATCACACAGGATTCCCTTGCAATGCCTACAAACACCCCTCCTTGGGGCTGAGTCGACTGGTTAGGAACCGGTCGGCCCCCAGCGCCAAGGATGTTTCGTTTACAAATAACGAAACATAATTTAGAAGGTGGGTGCCTATACAAGCCTGTATAGCACCCCTAGTAACGTGAAGTGCTCAGCTAACGCGCTCCACACAGCACGTTACAAATGCCTAAGAAAAAACTGCAGCTCGCTGGTAGTTTTAGGACTAATATCATGGAGGAAGGAATTAGGTAGGAGGCGGCACAACCCATTTCGCGATGACTGGGCATGGAGGAGGGGGGGGGGTCTGTTGATACTTTGAAAGTGTGGGCTGGGCACGTCTGATGGGTGAGGTTTTGTGAAACTGAGTGGCCCTCCTGCAGAATACAGGATTACAAGGACATTTTAAAAATCAGTCTTAGTTGCCATGTACGGTGCTTATTTTTACAAGCATAAATGTTACTGTGGATAAAGTAATGCTGGGAAAAGTTATAGAAAGGTTTTTTAATGAATTGCTTTGCCATGCTTCAAAAAAAAATTAAAAATTGTCACTTCAAAGGGCTTGTTTCCTCGAAAAATTCCAACATCGGAAAAATTAACTGCAGAAAAATGTTTAGGTTACAAAACTGCGTTGCAGAAAGTTGTGGAACATTATAACACTGGGAGATTGACTACCTACCCCACTTCCCCCAACCTTCTCGGACGCATGACAATAGTTATACAATCATTATTCAGGGAAATTCAGAAATCTAAAATTAATAACTGAATAAAAAAAAACAGTTTTGCAGTTGAGAAAAAAAAAAGCTTACCTCCAACAGAGTGAAAATTCTCCATAGTACGCTGACTTCCACACTACAGAGAGTTCCCTATCTAGCAAATTTTCGACTGCAGACTGCAGCTTCTTCAAAGCTAAGGCTTTCTTCTGTTTACATTCTTCGTTGTGAACACGATCACCATCACCATTTGAGTTTGAAATCGCCACTTCGTGTAGCCTCCTGAATTTAGAAGCCCTTCATCACTGCCAAGCCTCACGTCTTCAGTAGGCCGTTCCCAGTCTCTGTTTCCATTTTCATCCAGTTGTTTTCGCAGATCAACTCCAATTGGGTTAGACACTTGAGGGGAGGAAGGGCCCTGTAATCAGTGGAATGTTTTTAATTTCATGGAGCTTCATTGCAATAGATTCCAAACTTCTCAATTTAGTGTAGTGTGGAAGTCAGCGTACTAATGGAGAATTTTCACTCTATTGGAGGTAAACTTAATACAGTGTTCCACAGTAATGATGAGCGTCAACGTTACGGACTTTTTTTGAGAAAAAAAAGCATTAGAGTTTGTCTCTCCAAACTCAACACTGTGAAGGTATACAAATAAAAACGTATTAGAGTTCACTCGAATGCAATGAACTTTAATTTGAATTCCAATTCCAGGGAATAAGGACTGTTTTTTTCTCAATGGTTATGCCAGAACGTGAACGCAGATTGTGTTTGGAATATTTAATGTGTGTGTGCATATTTATGTCTGTGTCCTCTTAATTTGTGTGTTATACAGGCTTTTGTTTTTATATTTGTCTGTTTGAAGTTTTATATTTTAAGTACCGTAAATTGTGGATTAAACGTCCATGGGCTTATGCAGCTAATTTGGCAAAAATAGGGGGTGGGCTTTAAATCAAGCATTATCAATTTTCTAACCTTTCTGGACATCTATTACCGAAAATTCGAAGCTTTTGAACGATCTATGAAGACCAATTTTTACATCCTTTTAATTGCTGTGAAGAAGGGAGGAGGCTTAGGTGAGAGATGCCCAGGCCTTGTGCAGGTGCTAGGCGCTAAAGAAAGAGTCCACTATACCTACAGGGAGGGAGAAGGGGCCAGTAAACATAGCAAGCAGTACTATCTTTATTCACATCGTATAACTTTTAGGTAATTTTTCGTAGAAAAACGACAATTTGAGGGATGGGCTTTAACTCCACTATTTCATGATTTTGACGTTTCACCATTTTAGGGGGTGGGCTTTAGCTTCAACTGGCCTTTTAATACACGATTTACGGTATTTCGTGTTAGTGACTGTATGTGTATTGTGTGTGCATTAACTAGTTAAAAGCAGTTTTTTTGCCTGTATTTGTGTTTAATCGTTTCCGTTTAGTTTGTGTAAGTAATTACATGTTCAATTCATTTTGTTTATGTTTTTTTAGTTTTTCAGTTTTGTGAGCGATTTGGCATCTGTTTTTTGTGTGTTTGTGGGTTTAGGTTTTCATTCCGTTTCATGTGCATGTATATGTTGCATTTTGTGTGAAATATCCAACCATTTTATAAATAATAATATAAATAATAAATAAGAATTTGACCTATAATGGTCAGGAGAACGGAAGGGCTGGGGCCACTGACACCGATCCTGCGGAAAGAAACATGGGAAAAAGGGGAAATGTTAAGTTTGGTAATTTCTTTTTAAAAACTTATCAAGTGGATGTTCATCCAAGCGACGCTTAAATTCACTAACTGAGGGCAAATTTACAAAAGCTTCTGGAAGAGAATTCCAAGGTCCTATTACCCGAGACGCAAAGAAAAACCTTCTGCAGTCCGTCCGTGGAATGGGCATGCTCAATTTAAGGGAATGGCCGCGAGTTTTACTGTTACAGGCCAGGGTGAAGCACGGAACATCGATAGAGAGCAACCCATGCAGAATTTTAAAGGTCAAAACAAGGTCAGCCTTCAGTCTCCGGAGTTCAAGGGGATCAAGGCATGCCATAGATAACCGTGTGTTGGGAGAATGATTGCGGTACCCAGTAAGACCACGAGTAAAAGAGCGTTGGAAGGCTTCAAGTTGGTCAATATCCTGCAAAAGGTAGGGTGACCAAACCGGACTCGCGTATTCGAGGATTGGCCGCACAAACACCTTGTAGGCCCAAATTTTGGTCACAATACTAGCAGATGTAAAGCAACGTCGGACGATTGCCAACCTACGGTTGGCCGAGGCTGAAATCAGGCGACAGTGGGTAGTGGACTTCAAGTCGCTGGAGAACCACACCCCCAGGTCACTTATGGAATATACTCCGTCGAGAGATGTGTCCGACAGACTGTAAATAAGGCTGGGGTTTGTAATACAAATGTGGAACATACTGCATTTTGTGGCAGGTAATGGTAGCTGCCAGTCCAATGACCACTGTGACACAGTATCGATACTAGTTGAAAGCTGGTAGCCATCAGAGAAAGAAGTGATCGGGGTGCTTGCTTTCAAGTCATCTGCAAATTTAAAATGTGAAATATGACCAAACTGTGGCCCCGCAAAAAGATCATTCAGATAAAGAACAAACAGGAGCGGCCCCAGCACCGATCCCTGTGGAACTCCACTGATAAGGTCGCATGAGGTGGAAATGGCAGTACCCACTTGCACACACTGGGATAGACCAACCAAAAAACTACCCAGCCACTGGAGGAGATTACCTCCGATATGGAGCATCTTAAGTTTGTGTAGTAATTTGCTGTGTACAACAGACTCGAACGCTTTCTGGAAGTCAAAACAAGCAACATACTGTTGGTATACCGAGGTCAAGCGCATCAGTCCAGTGGTCAAGTGCCACCAGAAGTTGCACCGTCGTTGAGCGGCCAGGAAGAAAGCCAAACTGGTCTTGATTAAGAAGCCCATGAACAGTTAGATACTGAAGTAGGTCAGTCCTAATGATAGACTCCATGACTTTGCACGGCACCACTGTTAGAGCGATAGGCCGGTAATTTCTCGGGTTGGAATTATTGCCCTTTTTAAAGATCGGTATGACTTTTGCTGTCTTCCATAACGTGGGTATGTTACCCGTGGAGAAAGATAATTTAAACAAAAAGAGTAGAGCCTAGCATATTTCGTTGGCAATCTGTTTGAAAAAGTAGGAGGAGAAACCATCGGGACCCACAGCATGGCTAGGCCTCATATTGTGAAGTGTGTCGATTACTCGTGATCTGGTAAAAGAGACATTGTTGAGTACCGTGGAGTTAAGGAATTTCAATGTTAAACAGGGGAGGTGTGACTTGGTTATCGATAACCGAATTAGCAACAAATATATCGTTTAATAGCTCCGCTTTGTCTAAGTCATTAGTAACAAAGGCACCCTCGAAAAGGAAAGGTGGTAGAGAGCGTGTAGTACGAGTTTTCAAACGATATAAGCGAAAAAGGGCAGCCAAGTTTCCCTCTTTAAGTGCCTCAAACTCATTCCGCTTTTGCCATTCGTCGACTGCAGTCGAGTACTGCGATCGACATTCTTTGTATTTATTGGCAATGTGTAAAGAGTTGTCATTCCTGAGTTTCTTTCTGCCTAAGTTGCGAATGTAGTTGGGAAGCAAGTTAAGTCTCAAAGATGGCTGGCCAATAGTGGAGGAGTTGCGTGGACACCTTGTACGACATTGATTTACCAAAAGCTGAAGAGACTCAAGAAAGCCGTTCCATACGGAATCCACATCTTGATGAAAAGAAGAAAGCAGTACCGTCCAATCAATGTTACCCAAGCATTTTTTGAGTAAGGGGAAAATACCCTTGCCCTGCTTTGGTGCAGTTAGAGTCGGGTAGGACGAAGCTACATTAATAGAGAATACGACCATTTTGTACGACCATTACGACCAAAAATAGACGAGAATACGACCATTACGACCAAATACGACCATTTTGTTTGATTAGTGATGTACATCTATGCTTGTGCATGGATGATGGCATGTAACAATCCTTGTTCTCTAGAATTGGAGTTCAAATAATAGTTTGTTTAGTGATCTACACGTATGCTTGTGCATGGAGGATGGCATGTCACGATTCTTGTTCCCTGGAATTGGAATTCAAATTATAGTTTCTATGCACCGTTTGTGAAAATATGTACTACCTGTAAATTTCTTGCATTCAGTTCCTGAGTGCTGTTTACCCTGGAGGATTAAACTCTAAAGATTACCCCAGCTCAGGGGCCCATAAATGATGTTATGCCGATAGCCAGCCATGCCATCTCTTTTCCTCCAGCCTCCGAACAAGTCACATCGCTGGTTTCCTGTGTACCCTTCGCCTGATGATCCTTCACCTGAAGACCCTTCGCTGACTGCCTTGAAGCCTTCGGTTGCATGCTGCCATCGTTTGACAACCTTTCACGCCGAAGGATAGCTTCAACTTAAGAAGTAGCCTCCCTTCGCTTTGAGGCCTTCGCTTTTTTCATCTTGGCTCGTTATTGTGGAGCCAACGGCAAATCGATCTTCGCCTTTCTTTGCAACAGAAGATTTTACCCAACTGATGCCTTTTCCGATACTTCCAAGCCACATGAATCATTTTCATCATCATCGTAACCGGATCATTTTCATCATCATCGAATCGGATCTTCCCGCTCATGGCAAGACCTTAGCTGGCTGTTCTCGTCGTCTCGCTCCGCCCCGTCGGGACTGCTGTTCCTCGCTTCATTCCGCCAGGCCTGCTGCCCTTCACTCCCGCTCCATCTGCCGCTGACCATCGCCGCATCCTTATGCCTGACTCCTCACTGCCTGTAGACGTTCTCCAACCGCTTCATGACTCCGTTACCCTGACTTGCTGCCGTCCGCCAACCAGAGAGACACTTCGCCTCGAAGGACGACCTTCATTGGCATTAAGCCTTCGTCTTCTCACCCTTCGCCCAAAAGGCTACCTTCAACTGGAAGAAGCCTTCACTTGAGAATCCTTTGCCCTGTAAGGCGACCTTCACCCGGCTTTAGCCTTGTTTCACCTCCTTCACTCTGAAGGCGTCCATCAATGTCAGAAAGCCTTCGTTTGGAGATTCCGTGCCAAAGGATGACTTCAATCTGCAGGAAGCCTTCGCCGATAACCCTTCTCCCCGAAGGGCGACCTTCACCAACAAGAAGCCTTCGTTCAAAGACCCTTCTTTCCCAGGGACAACCTTCATTTGAAAACCTTTCGCTCGACCGAAGACCCTTGCCTCGCACCTTTCGCTCTACGAACTTTCGCCTGTTAAAACCCCTCGCTTTAGTCATCCTTCGTCTGAGGAAATGTCTTCGCCTTGTATACTAGTCACCCTGTTGGTGACCCTTTGGCGGAAGTTGAACTTCGCTCTGAAACATCTTTGCGCTAAGGAAGACCCTTCGCCTTGTGCGTAAAAGCCAACCACACCCCCCCCCCCTTCCATCCATGAGGATGAAATACTGCTCTCTCCTTTAATGGGAAGCTTCTGTGCACTCGCTATTGAACTGACCCGTTTTTTTAAGGCCACCACTTGTTCCACTCCTCCAACGGTATGTGCAGTCTTCCTTTTCGGAAATTATCTCAAAATATTTCTCATAAATAAGGGGTGACACTAGAAGAACATGAAACATTTCGCAACCAGCATCTTTCTGCCAACAACTCTGCCTCACGGCTCTTAAATTCCAACAAACGGTGTCCCCCCAATGTGGCAACTCGGGTTACTTTGCCCGGATTAATCCGAATTCTCCACACATCTTGAATTTCACACACCTCGCTTATCTTGTTGCATTATTTTGTATGTCGAAGACAATTTCAGAGTCCCTTCAGGGTCCCTTCTATGGGCCTCCATCTCATGAACTTCTCTTCACGCAGCTTGTTCCTCACGATTAGGTGGTCACCAACTTTAAGCCTCAAAATTAAAGACTTAGCACACTATGGTTTAAAACTTGGAAATTTAAGCAAAAACCAAGACCATTTAATTTTTGTTCCCCACAACGAGTTAACGAATTGAATGTGTTTATTGGGGCCCTAACCCACAGCCATGTGACAATGTTACTTTCCCCACGCCCAAGCATCATTGCATCTTGTGCGCCTCGCCTCTTTGTTGCACCATTGTTATATGTTTCAGCATTGTAACATTTTGATATTGTTGCACTTTACTGTGTAATTGTTTTGGGTGTTTCTCGTTTCTCAGTGTATTTTACCATTAGAGTGGGTGCATGGCTTCGGGCCGCGGACCCAATAAATTATTTATTCAGTCTCCGCCTGTCCAATTTTCTGAAAATTCTCGTGCGCAAACGAACTCTAATATTAACACACACAAAACGATACGGTATCATATCTGGAAGCGTGCCTGTCACATGTTTCACTTGGTCTTATCGTTGAACATTGATGGACAAATTTAACCCCACACCGTGCAACCATACGTGTCTTCATGGCTTTTATTTTTGTATTCGTCTGGGCTGCAATATTTTTAACATTTTTACATAAATTTTTTTTAATTTAAAAAGACTGCTTTAACTGAAATTTTTCGGGTTTTTTTTTAAAAGGTTGTACCATCTCCTATTTTTCAATTTCCCACGCATAATTAGCTTTAAAACATTTTCGTAGGTTTGCGAGAGTGTAGCTAAACCGTCTCCATGAGAGAAGAACGAGGAAATGAATGAGTTTGCAACATTTAAACATTTACATAACGTTTGATCGAATGTTGCAAACGAAGTCACACAGGAAGGCCAATCTGGAAGGCAGCAACTTTAAAGCAACTTCCATGTTGACTTTTCTGTGTTATTTAGTTTTGCAACATTAGCTCAAAAGTATGGAAATGTGGCAAACACAATCATTTTTCCTGGTTTTCCCCAGAATGTGGATTGCCTTTATTCGGCACTGCAATAAATATATTTTAATGTTTTTGGTGGGGGAGAAAGAAAAGTTTCTTTTTAGTATGTTTGTAATCCTGAAAACAACTATTTTTTAGCCCTGAAAAGAACTTTTGATTTCAAGCCGACAGTAGTCGATATTTAGGAACTTCATTTCTGCTCACGAGCTATAAGTGTCTTCTTAGCTGTCATCAGAATTGTTTATTTATTTATTTTTTTAATATTCCATACAGATGACATGAAGCTTATACATGCTTTCGTTGGTTTCGTTTATCAACAATTTATCAACAATCTATTTGAAACATAATTTAGAAACATGTAGACGTCAATAATCAAAACGAAATTCATGTAGAAAAATACACAATAGATTACATCTACAAACAACCAAAAGTTCAACCAAAAGTTGTAGTCTACCGGTAGTGATTAATCATCGCGTATATACTATATCAAACGCTACTAGTTTTATATTCAGTAACAACCTTATGAAGATTTGGGCTTTCAAGGTCTTTGTTCGACCACTCCTCAGTTTCAATTCAGTTTGGTCCCCATCTTCTAGGTGATATTAATTTAATCGATTCTGTGCAACGTAAGTTTACAAAGCGCCTACATGACCATGACTATGGTACTTTCCTTGCTAGGACAGGACTTGACCTCTTATATCTTAGAAGATCCCCGAAAGGCTTTCGTTCTGCTGTTCTTTCGACTTCGCTTCCCGCTGTTTTGGATGCTACTGCCGTGAACACAACAAACACTTCTCGTCCCTTGCCACACTGGATCCTGAATTCGACTTCCTTTAATTGGAACTACAGAAAATGGAAGAGTCTTACTCCGATTTGAAGTTAAAAGTAAAGTCTCAGAAAACAAGAAAAGAATTCAAGCGACCTCCAGCAGTCATCGAGCGTCCGTTGGATCTTTCGTCCTGTCCGTCCTGCCGTTCACGTATCTGCTCTCCTTGCCCTGCGGTGGCAGCTAACCATGTTTCGACAAGAAACAAAATCAATGCACTTATCATAAGAGCGATACCTAATTTCAATTTCCAGCTTTGAAAACATCCCAGCCACAATCACGAGCTGCTGGAAAACCCTATAGTCACAAATGGATCGAGGCAACAACTGCCCATTCTCTCTCTCTCTCTCTCGCTCCTTGGCGTCGGAGCTCCCCTTCTTTTTCCCCACGAAGAGACAACGAAGCTCATCACTGTCTCCTGGTCCTCAAATCTCCACTCCTTTCGGCGACAACATGCTTCCTGCGTATGAGGCGATATCTCGGTGTAACTTCTCTCCTGGGATTAGCACACTGAAAGAGAAGCTCCAACGCCATACCTAGGTTCCACAGAGATATCGCCTCACATGCTTTGTTCACCCAACAGTTGTAGACCCGAATGCCCAGACACGAAAGATGTCGCTCTCACCATGATACCAACAAAACTGATTTTGACAGAGAGATGGACTCGGCATCTGCTCCTATCGAGTCGCGTCGCTGCACACCAAAAGACTTATGCCACAATACAGACAGAAAACGAAATCGTAGCCCGTGCCACCATGACACATGCTTATCAAGTGACTTTCAGGATTTTTTCAATTCAAATTCCAATCTATGACTCTGATTTGGAAGAAAATTCAAGACACACACACTTGGAGAAAATCTCTCAGATGACGAAGATCCATCGGATCAGATTTGTTGCAAACAGTGGGAGACATCGTCCCCGATTGCTTCTTGTACAAGCCGTCGCACGACAACGTTGAACCCGTCAAGAACAGAGTTCTTTCGACTAGATGCTGCTTCGGCATCCTTGATCGGAACCCCAAACAACGGGTAGTTTTAGGCCAATCCACAAACACTTCTAACTACCCTCGGCAAAGGTGAACCTTTGGAACTGAATAAACACCCTCCTCCGCTGAGACCGGGTCGTGAGAATTGGTTTTTCAAACCATGAGGTGAGCGTTCGGCCAATCCCAGACATTTTGACATTTACGCTCAATTAGAGTTTTTGGCAGTTGAAGCGAAAATGGATTTTGGCACCGCTCTGCTATTCCCGAAGAAGAAGTCCCTTCCACCGTTTTGAAAGACAACAACAAGATTTTATGAGGGCTGCTTCACAGGCAGATGTTCCGAACACTGCAACTAACGCCCTTTGTTAAAACTCTTGCTAAATCCAATCATCTTGAAGCCAAGTTACTTGAATTTTTAATTGATGAAGTCTTTAAGAAAACGTGCTTTGCAACTTTTCATTTAATGAACTGGAAAATGAATGTACTTTTCAATTCTACCCTCCTGTTGCACGACGTAGCCTTAAACTCGGCAACAACTTAATGACTCCACGAAGTACGAGTTAACGAATCACCCCATTCATGAAGCTATGGTGCTCTTTCCCTTGTGCAAAGACCTCTTGCGCCCAGGGTTTTACAACTCGATTTTTTTGTGACCAAATAAATCAGGTGGAGAACAGCTTGCTTTCAACTTAAAACCCATCAACAGAAAAATGGAAAACTCTCATTTCAAAATGGAAATACTGGAATCCATTCGAGTGGAAAAGGAGGGGAAGACGATGGTTGAGTAAAATTGAAGGATCAGTTTACTAATGAATCAAATGCTGCATACGTGATTTCTAAGACCAAACACAAGGCGAGGCTAAGACTGGGAGACTCAATCCACCGTGCAGCATGCTAGTATAGAAAGTCAATCAATTATTGTCTTATAGCTGCTCTCAATAGGTCAAGTAATCTAAAGAAGTCATTTATATGTCTAGTAAAATAGATAGGCTACCCAAATAGGAAAATATATTCTTGGCTAGTTCAAGGTGCAAGTCAGTTGGTTGACAGAGGGCACATCTGTTAACAGTGTGCCAAGGACGTTTTTTTCAAGACAGGCGATTAGGTACTTTTATTCCGTTTACTGCAACCTGAACGTTGTGTAAGCTTCAATGCAGTCCATTTTATTTTTGGAAAATAGGCCCGTAAACACACAAAATAAATTTGGCTAAATTAGGCAAAATAAATTAGGCTAATAAATTAATTAATAAATAAATAAAAGCTCAGTTTGTTCATTTGATTTCAAGTTTATTCTGCAATTTTTTTTTATTGTTTTTTTTCTGGTGATGTCTTGAGTGTCGGGGGGGGGGGGGGGGTGAAATATTTGGGAAGGGATGTCACGCCGCCACTGCATGCCTTGGGCTCACGCCTCACGAAGGTATGTGCAACAAGTGTCATGAATTTAAGTAAAGACGTTAGAAAACCCATCTGTGAGTGGAATAGCCTCACAGCGCCATCACTGGTATGCGCACATGATCCTCATCAGGAATTAGCAAGTGTATTAGAACAAAAAAAAAACACTTAAAAAAATAGGGTCGGTCAGAAAATTTTATTTTTTTTACACTTTTTTTTTTGTTACTAAATCAGAAAGGTTTGCTTAAAAAATGATAATTTATAATTTTTTATGCAGTAAAATGATACATTCTTCCTTTTTCCAGGAAGCATTTGAACCATTTTTGTATAGAAGGATGAAGTGCCAAAATAGGGAGGGAATTTTTTTCCTTAGAAAGAAAAAAATGTTTAGGGTCGGTCGGGTAATGCAAACCAAACCATTTTTTTAAAATTTTTTTTGTCCTTATTAAGTTTGGCATTTAACACATCCTGTGTATCCTGTGGTTGTCTTAACCATACGCATATTTCTTTATCTGGGGCCCAGCATCTATTTCGGAAAAGAACTTTGTCATGCAATGTATGTAACTTCAGTGCAGAAAGTTGGTGGGGTGTGAGCCTGGGACGTTTGAGGCACCCTGCATAGCCAGTGTTATAAAACTGGTGGCATATTTTGCTGGCTCTGTTGTTACTGTCACTGTACAAATCTTAGAAGTCAAAAAAATTTTGGTAAATTAGTACTAGAGCTGTAAATGTAAAAAAGTCGACTTGGCATCCTTGGCAAGACGATTCTTCATCCCCCCCCCCCCCCCTCTTTTCCTCCGGTCTCCCACCTACATTCGTCCAATGTCCCCACCACCAGTCAGTGTGCAGAGTCTGTGGGGCTGCCAGGCTCTTTCAGCACCTATGGGGGATCTAATCTGTGCAGTATTATGGCCCCTACCACTATTTTACAGGATGGGTTCAAAAGAGTACTATTATATATTTTTACATTAATTTGCTTTGACTAAGGTTTAACAAACTTATTTTTTTATGTCATTTTTTTCTACAATCCTTTATGTATTTATTTAGTGCACGTCTAGTGTCCCTGGTACCACCACCCCAGCAGACTGTTCCTGCTGCTCGGGTTAATACTAGTGTGTTTCTGCGTTCTTTAGTCGTACTTTAAACTATGACATCTAAACTTTAACAGGAAATGTAACAAAATTATTCGTGCTTTGAAGCTTTCCATTTGTGCTATTCTTTTGCCAGTAGTGTAGATTTTATAGGGTTTAACTTGTGCAATTTCAGGGGCTTCGGCAGCCTCCAAAGTGTATGTAGATGCCCTAGTCCGTCTAGCCAGACAAGCTCAACAAGGAACATGGGGAGGCGCAAGTGACATTGGTAAGCCACTCTTTTTTCTCTCTATCTACTTATTGCAGGATTAGCCTCAGCAGCTTTTCAATATTTTTATGGCTTTCCCTGATAAGATGCTTACACGAGTGTTGGGTCGGGTGTGGAGTGATTTTTATGAACGTGTTTGTGGTTCTGTATTATTACAAATGCAATAAAACATGATAGCCGGTGGCAGTTATTGCATTTGTTTGGTGACTCAACGTGAAGTAGAGGAAGTAATACGATATCTAAGGAATGGCTGATAACAATGCAAAAGGCATGTGATAGGTTAAGAATACCGAAAAAGGCTTTTCAGTGGAGAATGATTGAGGAAGTGTGGGCTGTTAAGAGCGTAATCGACCGTTCGCAAAATGCATTCATTAAAGGCAAAGTTCACCGGATAACAATCGAATCGAACAAACAAACTTAATTTTTGTTTCTTCTCTACAGAAGTGTTGTGATCGCAGTAAAGTGGCAACTTCTGTGCATTCTGTATTAATCTGTATTCTTTGATGCTGGGAAAATACTATATTTGAGTAAATGGCTTGTTCTGGAATAAAAACTAGTAGCGATTAAGGTTGTGGTGGCAAGCGTCCAGTCTAACTGCACCTTAAGGTTACGTCTTATGGTTCAGGAACTATGAGGCTACTAACAGGCTTTTCAGGCTAGTAGTGCTGAATGTTGTGCCATGGTATAGGCACCCTCCTGCTGTTGCACTTGTGGTGCCTCTCATGTAAGAAATACATGAATACGGTACACTATTTTAGAAAAATTGAACAATACATGAAAACACTATTTTAAAAAAGTATATGAATACACTATTTTGGAAAAAGTGAAAAGTACATGAATACACTATTTTAGATTATTTCTCTGCTGTAATTAATGCTTTGAGGTAATTTCATAACTGACGGTTTAGTGCAGCCTGGAAATTTTTTTCCCGATAACCCCCCCCAGCCCACAAGAAAAGATTGGAACAATGAATATCAATAAAACATGATACCGGAGTCGTACAGAAACCGGAACACACTAGGTTTCTGTACAACTGCCATATTCTATACACAAATACACAAAATACTTTTTGACTTATTTAGAATTTAAATTAAATTTAAACTAAATCGTTCAATGGTTAAGAAACTTAATAGGCAGTAATTATAGAAATAAAGAACAAAAGTACTGTCTAGTTACAGTTTTCTCCTTTTTTTTTGCTTAGCGTCATAGTGTATTCCATTTGACAGTTATTAACCTATATTCTTAAGAGTTTATTTGTGACATATGCAGGTGCAGCCCTCATGCAAGTTGTCGAGGGTCACAAAGAGATCCAAGCCCAACAGCTCAACCTGGTAAGAGATATGGGCGGTGGCTGGCTCACCGTTCTTGATCTAGCTGTTCTGTTTACATCTGGGTTTATACTGAGTGCGTTTCTTTTCACAGCTCAAGGCATTTTACGTGGATCTTCTAGTTCCTCTCGAATCAAATTTGGAAAAGGACACAAAAGTAGTTCAAGTAAGTATTAACATGCCATGACGAGTTAATGAAAACGATTCATTTTGTTTTTGTTGTTTTTATCCGTATAATCGATAATAAATCTTAAGGTTCACTTTATCGCAGTTACAAAAGAATTTCAAGATTTTTTTTATTTTATTGTTAACATGGCAAAGATTGGGAAATTCTAAATTGTTTTAAGTGTTACATAAAGTCAAGATTGATCTCTATATTTTATTGGTTTGGAATGTAGGTCTGCGGAATGCTTCTTTTTATACTATATTTAAATACCTCTCCAATAAAATGTTAGTTTTTTCTGTGTAAGCTTTTTGCTAACTGTGTTAATTGTGCTGGCCCTATTTATCTCGAGTTAACCCCCAAAGAGTTGAATAAGTAATTAAATAAGTCAATTTTTTTTTTTTAATTAGGCAGAGCAGAAAAAGTTCCTGCAGCAACAAAAAGTCCGCCAAGAGGCATACACAAAAGCTTCAGGAGCAGTGAAAAAGTTGCGTAAAAAGGCACGGAGGAACGCCATAGATAAAGAAATTAAGGTATCGTATAAACCATTTACTTGTGCCAAAAATAATTGACAAATGCTAAGGAAAAGCACATTACAGTGTTTATCTCAGCCTAAGCTGATCCGATTAAAATTGTGGAGGTCACTGCAAAACGACTAAGCTATTTATTGACACTATGAAATAGCAGTTGGGTATTTACACATTAAACATGCGATATTCTCACCGTCTTATTCTCACTGTCTTCAAGGCATTCAAAGCACCAAAAGAAAAGGGGACCCTGGCAAAGTCCCTAGGTCTGTAGGTGAAAGAATGTAAGAGACCACCTCTTTCAGCTGCTGTGGGATTTATTTTAACATTCTGTCGTACCCTTCCATAATGTGAAGTTTCCAGGTTCCACTTCCTAGGTTTGCTGCCACCTGCTAGATTTCTTGCTGCCTCTAAAATGTTTCACAAGGGTTAAAGTTGAGCTTGATCCTCTATACGAGCATTGCTTTGCTTCATATGATGTAAGCCTTCAAAGAAATAATTTTATTTTAAAAAGTTTTAAAATGCCTAAAGATGGTAAATTTCCTTCCAAGACCATTTTTAAAAATCTTTATGATGAAGCTTGAAACTAACTATATGTATTAGTCTCATTATTTATGCCATTCTTCAGCTCGTCACAGTGTTTATAGTAATAACTGCTGCTATACTGAAATTGTTTAGGCTTTTTAGTACTTTTTAATTTTTTTAATTTTAGTAGGACGTTCGTCATTCACCCTGCAAATTTCAAAGAACATTTCCATATAATTTCACTATTTCATCCGGGTTCATCTCGGCATATCTTACTAAATTACAGCACAGTAATTTATGGTACTTAAGAGTAATTTAAACAATAAAAGTGCGTTTGGTTTTGTAAAAGTTTAAGAACTGATACTCTTGCTGCAGTTGCACATAGCCTACATCATTTAACAGTCTAACTTTTCGTTCACTAGCATTCTCCAAAATTTTGCATAGAGTGAACAAATATTCAAATTATTAAATGTTTATGTGCGTGTTTAGTAGTAATGGTATCGACCACTCACATTTTATCTATCTTACGAGCTGTACGTTGTACAAGGCTTGTACACTCGTGAATTCCTTAAAAGGCCTTAACTTTTATCCGTGAAAATGGTACTTTAGTTGACAAAGCCTTAAAAGGGTCTTGCATTTTGTTAGTTTACTGTTAATGACGAAATACATAATCAATGTAATGTTAATTTTGTTCCCAAATGAACAAATTAAGCGAAAATAGTTAGTTAGCTTAATGATTTCTTCTGTGAATGCCACCTTGGATTCAACTGGAATTTATGCCAGAAGGCACAGCTAAGCATACTTTATTCCTCATCACTCCGTATCCATTGGTGACAGGAAAGACATAATAATGTTACATTATTTACCATGGTTTATGGAAATAGCTACTCTTACGCTCACACATAGTAAAACCCTTTACATTAAGTCAAATAGGCTTTTTTTTTTTAAACACCATCCTATTATATGTATTAAATTGTTTAAAACAGGCTAGCAAAAAATTGGAATTTATTATGAAGTTCTAATAATAGATTTAATATGTACCTTCCCACGGAATCGATTGCAGCTTAGTGTTTGTTCTCGCATGGTTAACGACAAAGAAATATTAGCAAATTTTTTGGAAGGCTAGCACTTTCCATCAAATGAAAAGCACTGTCTTTCGGAAAGGTTTGCTGGTATTTCTTTATTTTTAACCGTGTGACAACAAACACTATGCAACAAGTTACTTAATTTTGATAATTTTATGTACAAAAAGGCTTGAAAAGCTTAAGTACGCCTTGCAAAACCATGAGAACGGTTTCGTCTAGTCTTGTACAAACCTTGATTGTTGATTGGTAGGAAATGTTGGTTGTTTAGGTATTGCAATCGTTGGAAGAGGAAAAGAGCAGGCTTGACTGTTTCTGTGAGCAAAGTCTTCGTAATGTACGTATTTCATAGGCATAATGTTGTACTCTTTGTGGGTGTTATTATCGTTACAATTTGTTATTATTTTCTAGGCCATTACTCAAGAGAGGCGGCGTTATGGGTTTGTCTTGGAAAGGCAGTGTTCATTAGCTAAACATCATTTACTTTATCATATCAAGGTAAGACATATAAATAGTAAGTATTTAAAATTACCTGTTTTCAGAAAACTCCCCCCCCCCCCCCTCCTGTTTTTCCCCACACCCTAAGTCATCTTTTACAACCCAGAGTTTTTTGTTTTTTTTTTGTCTAGGGAAAATGTAAACCCTATATCTTAAATTTTCCCATTTAAGTTTTACATTTGTGGACATTTCTTTACAGGGTCAAAAATTTGTCCAGACACGATTGGATCACTGGCAAGAAGTGGCAAAGACACGGGAAGATTTGCCAGATTGTGTAGAATGCATGTTTCCTTCACGTTCTCCTAGAGTGAGTTTCATTTTATGTTTTTAAATTTTGGAAGGTATTTGTAAGGCTCTAATGTTGAGATCCCCGTGTGAGAAAGTGCTGCGACGTGCGACGTACGTCTCAGAAAATTCCGAGTGGTCGCAGAAAATAATCTCTGTCAATTTTTTATACCATAAGCCACACTTTTTTCGATATATACGGAAACAACGATAATTTCGCTAAATATTGACCGATTTTGACGTTCAAATACACCATTTTAACCCTTTTTTTTGCCAGCTTTTAATGGTGCAAACCACAAGTCACTAGTTCCTCCCATTCTGAAGTAATTTATTAAAAAAAACCATTTAACTTACATTTTTAAACAAATGTCACTTGCAAATGCATAAGAAAAAACTGCAGCTCGCTGATAAGTTTAGGACTAATATCATGGAGGAAGGAATTAGGTAGGATGCAACACAACCCGTTTTTCGCGATGACTGGGCATGGAGGAAGGGGGGGGGGATATTGTAGGCTGGGCGCGTCTGATAGGTGAGTTTTTGTGAAACTGAGTGGCCCTCCTGCAGGATACGGGATGACAAGCAAATTATAAAAATCAGTTTTAGTTGCCATGTACGGTGCTTATTTTTACAAGCATAAATGTTACTGTGGATAAAGTAATGGGGGAAAAGTTATAGAAAGGATTTTTAATGAAGTTAATGCTTTACCATGCTTCAAAACAAAAATTAAAAATCGTCACTTCAAAGGGCTTGTTTCCTTGAAAAATTCCAACACCGGAAAAAATCTGCAGAAAAATGTTTAGGTTACAAAACTGCTTCGCAGAAAGCTGCGAAACATTATAACACTGGGGTTGAGATGAAGAGGAGGTTTATACACTCCTCTATTATGTTGGGAACATTGGTATTTTTACATATTTCACCAAGTAGGTTCAGCTATTTCTGATAGATTTGAAATAATGTCAAGTTTATACTTCTACACTTGACTGAATCTGTTAGTGTGTTGATGTAATGGTGTTTCATTCTTGCTAAAACAAATACATTTTAACGTAATTGTGCGCAATTGCACCTTATTACAGTTTGAAAGTAAGCGCTACAACATTCTTATTACAATTATTGTCAATTTTGCCTTACAGGAGGATGGCATCTACTCTGTACCTCTGGGCGATTCAGATGACAGAGCAAGCACAGGATCATCGTCTCTAAGAAAGACGAAAAGCATGGACTCTAGCTGCTTGGACCTACGAAGCGTACATGAAGTTCCTGTTATCCATCCATTGACGAGAGCGAAATCAGATTTTAATCTGACTTCCTCCCACCAATCACTTGCTGCAGGTAATATGTTGCCTGTTCTATATTCTAATTTCAAAATAACCACTATTGCCCGGAAACAAAAAAAACACAATACTGAAAATGGTAAACTAAGCTTCAGAAATATATTATTATAGACTTTTATTTTATTGTGGTGACATGAATGGGATTCTAACCACTCAACCCCAGATCAAAACTTGAACATCCCTTTTGTCTGAGCCATCTGCGCAATCAGGCCCGACGGAAGCAATTTATTAGTGGTACGGCTCTTATGAGGCTTTAATCCAGGGGGGGGAGGGGGGGGGGGGGGGGTCCAGTGTCAATACTTAAAGTGAACATTACTTTTTTTGTTAATGATTGTTATTATTATTTACTTAAATTAAACTTGTTCAATCTTACAGCTTGTTACCTCGTCACTTTTATCTCCAGATAAAAGCTTCACGAAAATTGCTCACCTGTGTTAAGAATGCTGGATAAAAATGTTGGCCACTGTATCTCTTGCTTCCTTGTGCACATGTAGTACCATCAGATGGTTTAGTACTATCTCGTCTCACAGTCGAACGCAAATACGTTGCGTTTGTTTTTAATAACAATCAAAATTAACCATTGTGATTCGTAATGATTACTAGTAGAAGGGTCATAAAATGCCTTTTACCCTTGCAGCCTTGCTAGTAGTAAATATTTTTCAACAAGTAAAGACACAAATTTAGATTTAAATCTGCATTCTTTACGGGAATGCCACCAAAGCGGCTAGTCGCCACTGCCCTTTGAATGTGAATGCGCCGATCTTTGCCAGTGCCAGCGAAGAATGTTTTACCAGCACAGAACTCTTGTTTCAGCATTGTTTTTTGCCACACATCGAGTCTACTATAGCTAAAAGG
>JAHWFP010264161.1:12945-48629 GCA_023313725.1 Lithobius niger | reverse complement strand
GGAGGTTGATTTGTCAGGCAGGGCAGCTTACCAAGCCAGGCAACTTGCTATTTCACTTCGCACAGGGCAGACAATGGTCGCAACGGAACGAACGATTATGAATGATGAACATGCGTTTATGCAGCTTTTTTTTTAAATTATGTTCATGCCGTACCGCTTCCGTCGGCCCTGTGCGCAATGATAACCCGCTATGAGGCTACGTTGTAGAGTACTTAAGTGATAGAGAATAAAGACAATCAAAGGCTCGAATGAATAGGTAAATCAATACATACAAATTACTTACAAGAATAAAGAAAACACAATGGCACAATTGTGAAAATCGCGCACTAAAAATTCCAAATATTATATATTATGGTTTTTGCTGTTGTGCATTTGTGTTTCTGAATTCCTGTATCAAGCAATTTTTACTGGCAAGTAAGCTAAACCGTCTCGTATGTAGTAAAGGTAACCGAAAGTCTATTGGCACAAAGGGAAGAAGAGCTTCCCTCAAGGCTTAGTTTATACCGTCCTAACTCTTCCAGCATTACGTGGCCATACCGTAACTTAAAACAGCATACAGTACGATTGTCCTGATCACGTCCGAAAAAGCCGCTGAAAATCACTCGTTGCCTAACTCACAAAAATGGAGACACTCGCATGCTACTAATTTTCGACAACTGCGCAGTTGGCTTCAGATGCTCCAAAGGTTGTTTTGAACTCTGGCTACATCTTTTACCTTTGTCTGCTTGCCGTCCAAATTCCAACGCGAGCGTGGTCTCTGGTATATGTTGGGACGTGCACGTTCCTCGATCTCTCATTCCCTCTGCTGCAACAAATCCAGTTCTCTGCGCACCAGTGTTAAACGGTAGGATTGGACGGACCTTGTATCGTCATTAGAGGAACACTGTGCGAAGTATGATGTAATATTGCAAGCGACTCAAAACACCGGAAAATTAAAAGACCATAAAACCTGTTCTGCACTTGAATAATGCGAGAGATAATCACCTGTCGTGTTTACGGTCTCTTGCAGTACAATATCATGTTTCACACAGTGTTCCTCTAATGAATGTACAAGGTCAGTCCAATCCAGCCGTTTTACACCTGGTGAGCAGAGAGATAACTGGACTCGTTACTGCACAGAAAATGGGAGATCGATAAATGTGCACGTCCAGCGGCCACGCTCGCGTTCTAATTTGGAATTGATAGCAGACAAAGTTAAAAGATATAACCAGCATTCAAAACACCCTTGGAGTTGTCGAAAAGTAGCAGATTCGTGAATGTTTCTGTTTTTGAAAGTGTTCATTTTTTATGAGTTAGAACATTAATATGAATGTCTGGATATGTTTATTCCTCAAAATAACAACTTGCAGGCTCTTTTAGTCACTTTTAATGCCATTAATGTCATTGGCTCGCCTCTCTTTTGTCGCTGTTTGTCCATTTGAACAATTTTGTTTAAACCTTTTGGTGCGGGAGGGGAGGTTTTGTATTTTGCTATTTATTATATTCTTGGGTGCTTTGTTAAAAGCACGTCAAATTTTTATGCAATTGACCACTTAAATGCTGTGCAAGAATTTTCTAAACAAATGTTTAGTTGTTGGCTTCTGAAGCATGGTTTGCTGCTTTTAATATCTTTTGGGGGAGGGTTTTTTTTTTTATAGTTTTTGTTAAATAACGTGAGTGATTTTAACCTATCAACCAGAGATTAGCACAATTCAAAAGCTCTCGAAAATAGAAGTGCGAAATTCAATGAAATGTTTGGTGAAGCCATCAATAAGAAAGTATCAGTAATAGGTGCAGCTGTTCTGAATAATAAAAAAAAAATATTTGGGAGGAGGGTTTGTTCCGTGATTCAGGGTTTGAGAAATCAACTTTTTTTAACGGCCTTACAATATCTAGTAAGTATGCAGTAAGTATCTAGTAAGTAACTTAATGCAGTAGTATTTAATTTCATTCACAGATCGAAATTTGCGTGAGGGCAGCTTCCAACATTTCTCTCTGGAGTCAGGTCCAGACTGGTGGTGCACCGCAGCAGATATCCCTAGCCGTCCACGTAGCAGAGCAGTGGCGGACGATTCTTTAAAACGGAGTCTCGTACGAGCTTTGTACTCTTACCTGTCTAGTGGGGATCACCAGCTAAGTTTCCATGAAGGGGATAACATCGCCCTAATAGGAGAGCGCAACAAAGGCTGGCAGTACGGCGAAAATTTGCGTAACCACAGGTAACTAAATCTATGATAAGTTTGTAGTATGCAGATTAATCTTCAGTTTTAATGCAAGACGGCACTCTCAGTAGATGGTTGGTTAAAGTGGCACTATCACCGATTGAAATGCGAACGAAAATACCGTGGCACCATCTAGCGACAACGATATTGTTAATCTTTATAGCTTGCTCCCAGGTGCACGAAGACGAACCAAATTTTTACTAAATAATTAAGGATGTCGTGGCTTGTTTGTTTCGTTAAAAGAAATGCCGTTATGCATTCCTTTGCTTGGTGCGAGCAAGTGCTAGATGGCACTACATAGCGCTAGATGTTGTCAGATTTCGTCTGCTTTCAATCGGCGATAGTGCCACTTTAAGACGAAGACTAAAGGTTTGTGATACAAGTTATAGATTAATTTGACTGATAATGATATTTAATTTGGTATCATAGTGTGGAGCTCATTGCTTTCCCCCTTACTCGGCTTTGCCCAGGAGCTATTTCCCCGTGTGCCACGGAATATTATGGGATGTTATGCAAATGGCATGAAACAGACACGGCATGAATAATGACGCTCAATGGAAAGCGCGCTTGCACCATCTTTCCATCCATTGTGGATCAGTTGGTCCTTGCAGTAGAAATTAGTAAAATCAATCCGAAGGGGGTGTTGCTTTACTTTAGTAACTAAATCCTCAGCCAGTGACAATGATCAATGTTAGAATCGTATTGGCTTACTCCTGTTAATTTTGGTAGAATGTAGTGTCTATAAAACACAGTCTTAGTTAACCTTTCTGAATCAATGTGTTGGGTAGTATTTTCTTGGTAAAATTCTTTAAACTTCGTGTTTGCAGGTGTGGCTGGTTTCCTATAGCATACACTGAACCAGTACCATTGGAAGAGCAAGAAGACTTGCCCAGGTAACATTTAACGATCCATTGGTAAACGCTATTTTTCTTACAAAAAGAAAAAAAATGTAATTAAGGTGACACATTCACTTCCTGTTTGGTCCTGTAGTTCTCCGGCACACCACTTACGCTTCCACAGTATAGATTACACCGGTAGTGGCAAACCTCATCCCCGGGAAGTTCCCACCGATAGAAGGCCCCTTTCCATGTTTGTAGAGGGTGCCCTTTCCCGTGCGTCATCAATTGGCAAGGTGAGCACCAACATGGCATCATTATCGTTTTTATTTAGTAGAAATATTGTTTGTCGGCACATTCGCATGCCAAGGACATTGACTATGTTGTAAGCAGTGGTGATAATGTGGGGATCGTCTGTATGGCAGTCTCAGTGGGGCAAAAAAGCATTCGAGGGTGAAAGACAGTTTGAAACCCTGCAGATTCTGACATTTTTATAAATCTCACCTTTGTAAATCAAGAAATTTGTTAAATATCTGACTTGATATATAACAGCTAACTCGATCTAAAACTAGACTTTCTCATAATTTTCTGCCATGTGATTTTTGAAGCAGGGAAACTCATACAATAGTTGTCGCCACTGCTACAATTGCAGAATACTGATAATGCAGCTTAGCATGTTGATGAACATATTCCTTAGCACGTTGGATCAAACCAAGGATTAATAGGTTTAGGAGAGTTTGTTCCCATAGCAACCATTTGTATAAACATGCTAGGGAGAAAGTTGCTAGTTCGACCAATCACAACTAGAGGGCACATATTATGGTACCTGAAGATTGTAGTAAAGATTTGCTAATACAATATATAGGCTAAGCCAAATTACTGAAATGCACTATCGGAAAAATTCATAATTCTTACGCACGATCTCGCCAACATAATATCAGTTCATCAATATCCAGCTAATTTTTGACAGCTCTAAAGGAAATTAAGATTAAATTTCCTTCCTAATGTCTTCCTGGTTAGTTAGTTGTTAAAACTACGTCATATTGCACTCATTGTGTTTGACATTTGCCACGACTGTCGCCGCAAATTTCAAAAAATGATGAGCGCAAGAGTGATGTAGTTTTAACGAATTACTAACCTGGAAGACATCAGGCAGGAAATCTGATCTGAATTTCAAGAAAACCTCACGGTCGGATTAGCCATTTTAGTGTGCTCAAGATACTGAAATGCACACGAATATAGGCTTAATTATATGTGTTGCTATCCAGTAGAGGCGCAACATACTACGGCTGCACAACCAAGCCTGTGGGGAAAACATTGTCGAAATATTAACTTTGTCCTCTATAAAACCCTTAATGAAACCAAAACATTAGTCCCCAAGCGGTGAACTTGATGAATTGTTTGTTCTAGTCTTCCGACAAATCAGGGTCTTCTTCTGGTCAAGAAGAGCTTCGATGCCGTAGCCCCCCTCCAGCGCCACCTCCATTGCCTTCTTCGACCTCCTCTACCACCTGCGACAAATCCGCCGATTCCGTGACACCAGAAATGATGTTACGCCGAGTATGTCGCAGTTTCACTTCCCCAGGGCCTCTGCTTTCTGTTAATTTACTGGTTGAACCCGCGGCGACTAACAGCGGCACGAGTTTGAACAACAGTGACGACAGTGGAATTGGGGTTGAGAACACTGCAACTTCTTCGCCTCTTCCCGAATGTTCTAGTTGTGAGAAGCCCAGGTAAGAACAAATGCATGATTGAAAGTGTTTTTTGATCATTACCTCAGAAAAGTTGTAAACTTAGACCACTTAAAAAAAGAAAGTTGGCTTTCATACCTTTTTCTTAAGAAATCTGTGCGAGCGAGCGGAGTAATTTTTTATATTTTTTCATTTTTTTTCATTTTCCTGCACTATTTTTCCTTACCTTTTAGGGAATTATTTTTTTATCTTGGGTAAAACAGAGACCATTGCCTCATAATTCTGCTTACCACGTGTCCATAAAATTCTTCAACGACAAGAATGGTAATTTTACATTTTCATTTCTCACTAAGGACTATTTTCGATCTGTATTTGCTATTTTTGCCACATCATTTCTTTTTATTTCCCGTCAAAAAATCGGTCAGGTGGGGCTTGAAAACCAACTTTTCTTTTTTTAATGGCCTTATCCTTGTTATTTCTGTGGTATGTTTTATTTGCCGTAGGACAAGAAAAAAGTACCTTGATATGCAGGAGTTTATCAGCAAAATGTGTCTTTTAAAAGCTTTTTTTTTTTCAACATTTCGGTAAGCTAACATAAAAAAAAAACCACCTTTCAGAAGCATGCTCCATTAGCTTCAAGCATAATACAAAAGCTTAGTGTCGGCTGTTTATTAACAGGACGTAAAAACCTATTTGAAGCAATGCCAAAAAAATTGTTACGTGATGGTTTGTTATCATAACAGGTAAAGCGCAAGATTGTTGCATATTTCAAGATGTCGGTGCTTTCTATCTATGGGCAGCACTTTTTAAAACCTTGCAGCTGTTGCATCACTTCCGTCAGTGCCATCAGTATTTCCTCTGCGGCCATCAGTAACATACACAGCTGAAACCAGATAACTTAAATACTCAGGTGCTGCCTCCGCAGTAAGCAGAGGAAGAATGGTAAAGGCTTCTAGCATACAAACAGCAAAAGTAACATAACAGCTGCGAGTTTTTAAAAAAATTTTTGCCTGTAGATAGAAAGCCCTGGCACTCTGAAAATTTGTAAGAATTCCTGTTGTACTCGTGTGACAATAACAAACTGTGCAATAATCTAACCTGCGGGAAGCTACATTTAATTGGTGCAAAAAAAATATTGCTTAAACAGCAAAATTTTACCACAAAGTGGAATAAAAGATGTACCACAGTGGTTTTTTTGACATGGGGGGGGGGGGGTTCCTGTTAAACTAGATATGTACATGTTTTGTACTTTTTATTTATTTTTTGCCCGTATTGATAGTATGTCTGATGTCCCTCAGCAGAATCTGCAGTGTTCAGCAAGATTTAAGTAGTTAGGTTTATTTTCTATTGCAGTTCGGAAATATACAATACCTGAAAAATTGTAGCATTCTTCCCCGAAGTATGCTCTCTATCGCTGGAGTTTTCAAGCTGTGAAGAGACGGCCAGCTGCGTAACCCGTCCTGCGCATGCGCGAGGATCTTCTACAAAGGCATTCGGGCGAGATGGCCCGTTATCTTTTTCCTCCAACGCTGACCGAACATACATCGTCTTCTTGCTCTCTCCAGTTTTGTGTCGCACCATCTCTGTCACGTCATCTCAAGTTGTCGCTCCCACTTGTGTCGTCTCCACTTGCTAGCACCCTCTACTGCTTTACGCATCAACTACTGTCGCACCAAGATGGCAAGATCCAAAGACTCGACTGCCGATGCGTTGACCAATCAAACGCCCAGAAGCCCTTCGCCTGGAGATCTGGATGTTATTGTCGCACCATCACCTCCTGGTCTGCCTTCCCGTTTGCCTTCTCCAATCGCGTGTGGACAACCATCAGCTCTGTCGCACAAACAGAAACATAGACAACACAAGTCAATCTAACAAGACTTCATTGTCGTCGCATCACTCGGAGCGCACGTCGACCAAACAACACTCACCTTCCGGATCATTGTCGCCTCGTCAAATTCATGCGCTTATGGACTGTGTCATTAGAGAATTTCTCTACAAGATGTACAACAAGTCCCAAGTTGCAAGCTCGCCTTCTTATTCCCACAATGAATCGTACACACAAGATTGGATCACCGATTCGTTTACTCTTTCACGGAAAAAACATCATTCTTCAAGCACGAAACAACAGTCAACAACCACTGCTACTTCATCAAGGGACGATGGCATGTTTATTCGCCTTTTGTTTCCCCCGAAGAAGCGCCGCAAGGAAAATGAGAATACAACCGTCATGTCAGACTCTGAACTCGACTCTGCATCAGCCCTGTATGCCTCCACCTACCGCAACTCGTCACGTCATTCGTTTCCAACCAGTAATTCCACGAATTCCAGCTCCCTTCACACACATTTTCATGAACCTGGGACTGAAGATGACCACGACAACTCAGCCCTTCCTCTCTGGGAACTTCTTCGCACCGTAGAAGAAACCGTTCCTGTCTGCTTTTGTTCAAGTCATCGCCCACCACAGCATATCGCACACTCAAGATTGGGTTACTGATTTTTTCAACTTGTTCACGAAAAAGACATCGTTCTTCTAGCAAGAACAGCGTTCAACCCCATCGCTATTTCCTCTAAGGATGACAGCATGTTGTTTCGCCCCCCCCCCCCCCCTCGAGGAAATCGACTCAATTTATCTTCACGCACATCTTGAAGATTCTTTTGCTGAAGATGACGACGACAATGTCAACCTCCATCTTTGGGAACTTCTTCGCACCACAGAAGAAACCGTTCCTGTCTGCTTTTTATTCAAGTCATTGCCGACAACATCGAACCGACTGTGTAAAATGGCCTCACAACTGACTATGGCGACCGTCATCGAGCCAAGTTCGTTCGACCCATGCCAAACCACGGAAAAGACATCATCACACTCCAAGCAAGAAACAACTTTCTACCACCTGTTTGTCATCTTTCCTGCTTGTCATCTCTCACTACTGGGCGTCTCTCCCACACCTGTTGACAACACGACGGACTGTCACACCAAGACAAGACTACTCCCTTTCACTGTTTCTGTTCACCTTTTTTGGTCCGCCCCCCCACCGGAAAATAAGATAAGGACAAGACCTCGTCATCGACATTTTTCTCTGACCCAGTCGCCTCTCCTGCTTGCCCCACTCCTGCCTGCTCGCCTTTAGAAGACTACATGGCAAGAGTCTTCCCTTTAGCACAAGCAAAGACTATGAACCAAGTCGTCCAACAAAACGGCATCTTCGGTGCACAGACTGCATTCTTCTCGCCTGCTCAGTGCTCACCTCTGAAGACTGCATGGCAAGACTCATCTCATTTGTACAATGGCAACACAAGAAAAACATAACGTCCACCATGACTGTATTATCAACAGTCGCCCCCTTTGCCTGTTCACCTCCAGAAGACAGCATGGCAAGAGTCGTCCCTTTCGTTCAAACGGAATCACAAAGAAAGCAAGTCGTCCGACAAGAATTCATCATTGACACCTTACTCTGATCTGCTGTTCGCCTCTTCCACTTGCTGCCTCCTCTGCCTGTTCACCTCAACAAGGCAAGAGTCATCTCATTCCCACAAACGGGAACGCATGAAACCGAAGTCGCCTCAACTGAATGACAACATGGCAAAACCGCTTTCATTCATCTCAACAGATGACAACATGACACAACCCATAGGCACTTCAGGGAACCGTCGCCCAACAAAACTAACCCATTGCCCATCCGCCTAAACTGAAACAGATGAAAACATCGTCCCTCGATCCGTTCACGTCTCCTGTCTGCCATCTCAATTCGCCACTCCTGTTTACGACTTTGTGTCAAAGCGATCCTTCGGCTCTTCCCCCGCCTTCGTCCTCACAACAGTATTCAAACTCAGACTAAGTCACCGATTCACATGCCACTTCCCGGGACAAATTTTTCCATTCATCCACACTTCTAGAAAGGGAAATCGTCATCCAAGTCAACAACAGCAGTCAATTAAGACATCTGTATTCGCCGCTCAAACTGAACACTGGAAAGCCATGTCTATGAATTAAGTTCCTGCTTGAATAAGTTCCTGCTTACCCATCTCCACTCGTTCCTCATCATCACCTCTTCCGTACGACCACCTCTCTTTTCACTTGCTGGAACAGAAGCACAAGAAAGCCACGTCAACGGACGGACCTTCAGCTCTCACCAATTAACCATATGTCACTTCGATCTTGGAATTTACTCATTACGCTCACTTTCAAAAACAGAATACTGTCAGTGATACTGGAAGTGAACAACAGAGTTTCAAAGTAATTCAAGTAAGCCTAACGGTTTATTTTGTCAACCATATGTCTGCCACTGCATTGAGACCCTCATCCTCACCACCAGAAACATCACACAGCTTATCGTCATTTTCGTCAGCACCTTGGGGTTCATCTTCGAGCTACAACAATTTTCTACCCTATCGATGTTCATGGATCTGCTGCCTGTCATCAATTACCACCTACAACTTGCACCTTTATTAACGTTCGTCCTTCACCTCCTGCTGTTCGTCATCGACTATCATTTGCAGTTTTCTGCCGATCATCCTTCCCAGTCGACTGCCCCTCACCTGTTGTTGCTGGTCCTAACCATCGTTCGTCGCTGCCTGACGTCCTTCACTGACCAACACGTGCAGCTCTGTTATCGTTCGCCCTTCGCCATCTGCCATCCCTCCCTCACAACGATTCGCACAGCTCCTTTAAAACGCAGATCTGCTGTCTATCGACAATTGCTGCCCTCTGTCCCCACCGACACTGGACATCACCGACGCAAGCCATCGTGTCACCGACATAAGACGTCTGTCCCCGTCACACGATTGCATGTCACCAACACAAGACAGCATGTGACTGACAAACGACACCATGTCACTGTGAGAAGACATCATATCACCAACTCAAAACATCGATCACCGACAAAAGACGTCTGTCCCTGGCACAAATCATCATGTCAACAACCACAACACATCATGTCACCGACACTTGACATCTGTCACCAACGCAAGACAGCAACTCTCAAACACAACACATCACGTCACTGATACAAGACATCCCACCGCCGACATGAATCTTCACAACACCAATCAAACTCCCTAAAAATGTCGCTATCATTACTACATGCAGCTCTACTTGGCCTTCAAGCACAACAGTCGGGAACTGCATCTTGGGTTCCTTCAGCTGTTGTCAGGATACCAACAAGACCCATCAATCCCTGAACTGTTGATTGGTGTTTTTCAACAGACCTCGCCCAACTGCAGGATGAAATCAAGTCAAACCAACGACCCAGCTCTGTTCACAAGTCCATCAGCACACACAAGGGCATCATGTTGACTGAAAGAGCCACCCAACACAAGAAAGCCACGACACGACTTCCTCCACAAGGTCAAGACGTACCACTGCCTGTTGGACGCCACCATTGCCAAACTAAAGCCTTCATGAACCTACCGACTCTTTTCCTTTCTTCAGGGACAGCCTTCATCACCTCTAACCATCAAAGAAGGTGTCTGAAATACCCCTCACCTTCAATCCCTAGATTGTTGTCACCCCTTCGCTTACGCCACCACCTCTTCCTTCAACCTTAGCCTTGCTTTCAAGCCCATGTACCCGTAATGACATGCTCTTCAGCCGACACTCAACAGGTCCTCGGGCTCAATCACTTCACAAAGGAACTGACCGAGCCGTCTGTAACTCAACAAACCCGCAACATCCATCAAATACCTTGGTTCTGTTGTAGCAGGGAAACAAAATTCAAGCCAGCCATCATCCGTCTACCAAAACTTGAAAACCCCAACATCTTGCTCAAAGAAGGTTCAACTGTTCCACCATCCTGATGACTGTTCAATTTTTCTTTTCTTCTGAACGAAACAAACGGCCTCACATCACCAACAATTCCGACGTCTCATTCCCCAAGTGAAGCAAAAATCCCAACAGAATGTGACACTCTTCATGATCGGGACTTTTCTATCGTTTTCGACTCCCTACGAAGGTCATATGAAGCCTCCACAAAACCGCCATCATCATTTAAGGAACAGCGGACATCAAATTCCACAACTGACGAAATCAACTACCCCTTCCCTTCAGACTGGACTTTGCATCAACGCAAACACTATCTGGGTCAAGATGGTCATCATCAACACTCACGAAGACCTCACCATTGATCATTCTGACAACCACACATGAGCAACTACGCTTGAACTCCAAACATTTCAGCGTCTTGGGATTTCGACAACAATATAAACATCACCGAAATCCATCTAGCTAACTCCTGGACAAGTCAAACATTCCTCACGTACCACTACACCAAAATGATGTCGACTCCAGAAGATGGACAACATCGCCTGGGACCCATTGTCACTGCCAGGCATGTCGTCCAATCCCCCTTAAGCACTGAAACAGACACCGACAAGACAGATGTCTTGAAGCAAACGCTCCTTACAGAGTTACAGACGTCCTGAAGCAGAAGCATGACTCATCTTCAAACTTGAACCACCACCTCTAAGGACTAACCCAGATTGCAGATTTTCTGTTTCAATGTAGTGTGAAGTAAAAACTTTTCCGGGGAAGCCAGCTCGTAACCCTAGGGTACTTGTCAAGAGTCCCCACCACCCACATTGACGAGGTCTCCTCAAAATACTATAATTTTTCAAGTATTGTATATTTCCGAACGGCAATAGAAACAGTATTTTGCAGGCCCTCCAGCCTGGCCAGCTGAAAATTGTTTCTGTTGCCTAATAGGAAATATACAATACCTGTACCCATCCTACCATCCCTCTTGAGTGACCACTTGACAAATCGAGAGGGAAAAGATGGCGGGCCGTCTCGCCCGAATGCTTTTGTAGAGGATCCTCGCGCTTGCGCAGGATTGTTTATGCAGCTGGCCGTCTCTTCACTGCTTTAAAACTCCAGTGATAGAGAGCATACTTCGGGGAAGAATGCTATAATTTTTCAGGTATTGTATATTTCCTATTAGGCAACAGAAACAATTTTCAACCTGCCTGGTAGGAGGGCCGGCAAAATACTTGCACGGCTGATTAATTTTCCACGTCGGTTGAAAAGTATTGCACCATTAAGATGTTTTCCAGCCCGTTAATATTGATGTGCATATTTAACAAGCTTGTAAAGCTAATACATTTCATAAGATACTTCTCGGCCGGCTTAAAAAATAAAAGAATAGGCCTAGAGCCTTACGAATTGCTGGATCACTGCATATATAGGGTTCTTTACGATTTGGTTTATAATTTTGTTCATATTAATTATTCGACCTTTTATCAGTGATGTACCGATACCAGTAACAGTTTGGCATCAATCGGTAAAACCTAATTTTTTCCATAATTTTGCTAAAAATTGACTGATTTTCGTGTTCAAATATACTGAGTTTAATAGTTTTTTCGAGAGCTTTCGAATGTTGCTAATTTCAAGTCCATAGCTCAAGTCAATTTCAGATATTTAACAAAAACCAACAATAAGGTCCAAAAAAGACCCCTGAGAGCAAGAAAGTTACTAACAAATTCACAAGACTAAGAATTTTTCAGTATCAATAAATTAAGCTTGTAAAGCCAAAGTTTACATCTCATGTTTTCGAACTCGGCCAGTGTGAGTATCAGAATGGATCGGATCAACAAAAAGTGGTATCGGTACAGGAGTTTCTGAATGCTTTGTCAGATTGCTTTTGAAAGTTTACGATATTATGCTCCTGTAATTATTAATCCCTTGGCAGACAAAACAAATGCCTCGCACAAAAATGAAAATAATTCTGTTTATCAAAACATTGCTTTTCGTGCTTATTTTGAAAAGTCGGCAACGAAAAGCTAGCTTTATGAGGGTAAATTCAGAACCCGAGCACAGTGAACAAACCACAGCTGAGTGGATAAGTATTCCAACCTCCAAGCTAAGAAGACACAAGGTTGAATCACGTTTTCCTTTAAATCGAAACATCAGGTCAGATGGAATGCTACTGAAACGTTGATAAAATCAAACTCGGCTAGTGACAAACATCTACGCTATCTTGAATGTGGCACGTGAGATCTCTCTGGTGCATTGAGAAAGCGCTGGCAGATCCGGCTGAATAGTGCATTGAGTTAGCGCTGGCATACTGGAGGTGACGGCGACTGCTAGTTTTAAATCTTGTTTGGCTTGTGTTCAAGTGTGCAAAATGTGCAAATGCTGTGGCTGTCTTTAAGCCTGGTGAGAGAAGCAGAAAACTTGTGAAAATTTGCTAGATATTGTCTTATGTCTTCGTAGTGAGTGAAAGTGAGCGTTTCCTTTTGGACTGTGAGTTTCACTGTTCGAACGCTAACAAAGTTTTTCAATGTTTTCCATCTTTATACATACAGAGTTCGAAGCAATGACTTCCACAATGTTTGTAATATTTCCTAGTGGCTTAATTAAAATAAATACACTTCACTGTGCCGGTAAAAGCATCACTCAATCCGTTTCAAACCATTGTTAAAAACAAACTGCAGCAATTACTAGACCTACCACAAAATCATTTCATCAGCTCTTGGGGTACAGTATTTCTAATTTTCAAGTGCTTTAAAAGTGTTACTAAAATTATAAAAATATGCAAATACAAATTTATCAAAATACTTATATGCACAGAAATATGCAGAACTATGCTGAGACAAACGGCACAAGAAAAAAAAAATTTGCAGTTACCATAAATACTGGACTCTAAGGTGCAGGTCGAGTATGAAGTAAAATTTTACGAATGGTCATGTTGACGTGATTCCTATCTAAGCACCAGTTTATTTGCATAACACTTTTCACCAGAAACTCTATATTAGAAAATCTATACGCGAGAATCACTGCACTCTACGCTGAATAGTTCTTGTGTCAAAACTTCACAACAGTATGACCCCAGAAATGCAGAGTTGTGAACGCCATTGTTTGGTTCGATTAACTGGACCAAATTGCTTGGTATATCAAGCATTACCAATCATACTGTGCTTGCCAAGTATTGGCTTCATTGCCCCAGCCCAGTAGAGCCTTGGTCCATTGTGAATGCAATTCAACCATGTGTCCTCTTGGCTTGGAGGTTGGGATGTTGTGCACTCAGTTGTGCTTTGTTTCCACAGTGCCCCCACAAAGTCCAGCATCACCAAACTTTGTATTTTTCTTTCTTGTGTCAGGCATTTGTATTGGTCACACTCACCAAGTAATACCAATCATTGGAGATAGAGCGCCTTAGGTTATTATCTGCATGGTAACAGAAATAAGTGTTTTTGGTAATAACATTAATGTTTTCTTTTGTTTATTAACATGCAGCATCAGCAGGTTACCAACAACTGCTCGCCAAATGATGCCGGCTTCGCACCCTCCCATAATTCCCGAGTAGACTAACATCTTCCAGTAGTAACTTTATTCCAATTCGTTCCAACTTTCTATCCAGTGCCAAATGGTCAGTATTTTTTGTTCATTGTCTTAAAAGGAATCTTTTCCAGGGACGTGTTTGCGACTATCAAGCTAAGGAGGACTACGACTAATGACCGTTCAGCTCCTTTGCTGAGGTGAAAGTGTTTAGCCCGATTGAACTATGGATGTGCTAGATAGTAGTTAACTGAAGAATGTACCAATCGGTCCCTTCACCAGAAATAATTGTCATGTGTCAAATGCGGGCTGAACCGTCAAGCTCTGTGCCAAAGTTTTGCAAATTTTTAGCTTTAAAGTGATGGAAAAAGAATCTTGTTACACTGTAATTTTTATGTGGGCCGTCAGGCTTGGTGTTAGTAATAAAGATAAATCGGAAAAGGCCAACACTAAAAGCAAATGTCTGAAATAACTTATATAGTTTGTTCCACATTATGTTTGCAGAAAACTGACTGTATGATGCCATGTTTCCTGGCACTGCGATTGCAAAAAACATGTAAATATCTGTAGACTCGAACAGTAACTGTGTATTCTACTAGTGTGATATTCACATGTTTTGCACTCTTAGTGGAAGGAAACATTGTGTCATACAGTCAGTTTCCTGCAAACATAATGTGGAACAAACTATAGTACAGCAAGCTTAAGTGCAAAACGATGGCTTACTAATTTATTACAAAGTTATTTCTAGTTGTATGGTTTTTGCTGCTGGCTATTTCCAGTTTACTAGTCTAGTATGGTGGTTTGCCAACACAACACCAAAATGAAATGATGAACAATATCACGACTCGTGACATTTCAATGATCTAGGGACCAATCATTATTTATGTCTCGGGGAAGGGGGGGGGGGGGGGAATGAAAATGTGACCTCCAAATTTTCGGTGATCCCTTCCCCCTCCCAAAATCCTGGGAAAAAAAAAGCCCTTAATCCCCCACCCAAGGTCCAAAAATATTCTGCCTAGGGTTTCCAAACCCAGCCCAAAATGCCAACTCTTGATTTTCTGGTTGAAAAACATAACACCCATTTTTTTCCGGGTACTAAGGTTTTATTCAAAAGTGAACAAGATGCAACGCGAGTTCATAATTATCTCACCTTGCAAACTTGCGCTCATTTTACATTTTTCTTAAATTGAAGTAAGCTAGTAAATTTATTAAACTTCTTTAAAAAATCTTACACTATTACATTTATTATTCCAATCCAAACTCGTTAAGCTTAACACTTTTGAAAGTAGGACCTCACGAAGCATTTTAAATTTTCGTATAAAATTAACTTGCATCGACTTCAGTAAACATAGAAAGGTTCACGTAATGTAGCCACCAGGTTAGCTGGATGCAGCCCAAAGTCGGAATGAAGTAACCACGAAACAAGGTTGGTTGCTATTAGGGATCGACCGAATCTACTTTTACCAAATCCGGATTGGGTCCGGATAATTTACAAGATTTGGTGAATCAGATCCGGATCCTAACCGAATCCAAAATAAAAACTTTGTTGATTGCTTCAGACCTTTGTATTTCATACAGACTAAATTTTCAATCTAGCTGAGTAAAGTAGCAAAGTGAGCAAAGTTTAAAGACTCCAGTACCCATTTTCGTAACTTGTTTATTGGTTTTTCACTTATAACTTCTGAATAGTTTATGCTAGCCATTTGAAATTAACTCCATTGGAAAGCTGGTGAAAAAACGCTTCGAATGGTATATTGAAACGTTGAAAACGGCCATAAATTGGCGAAGTTACTGAAAAATCGTCCAGACATTAAAAATTTTGCCGAATCCGAATCGAATCCGAACCCTAAAGATCCGGCTTCAGATCCGGTTCGGATTCGGATTCGGTCGATCCCTAGTTGCTATGGCAATGGGGAAAAGAGGAGGCCTTCCTGCTTGCCTGAGTCCCATCACTGGCCGGTGGCCACGCAGCGAAGCTCACAGGCATCACACTTGTCTGTAACTAAAAACTCCAGATGGAGTGGAAAGAAACGGAGCAAAAAAACTTTGTAATGGAGCAAAAATGGTTCCATTTCACCACAATATTAAACTCGAAAAACACTGGGTTTTTGGAGCTGTAAATTGTACAGGTACTCGGGCTGGAAACCTTAGAATGGAGCCCAATACAAGCAGTAGTTTCAGTTTTTCAGCTTACTAAAGCCAGTCCAGTTTTGAGCTGGTTAAAAACCTTAATTCTGAACCCACCAAAACCCACTGCAAAAAGGAAGTTTTTCTATGCCTTTTCAGGTTAAGTGTAGATGATTCTTCTGTAGATGATTCTACTTAAAAAATAGCATTTCGCATCGACAGGTTCCCAGTTGTGTGGAAATCTAGCCATGACTCAAAGTATGTTCTTGAAAACATTCAAAGAAATATTCTTTAAACCACGTTTGGACCAATTTATGACGAAAGGATAACTTTTGCTGTAAGGGATGTATATTGGCACTACTAAGGCAGCATGTCCGTGCCCTTCACATCATCAACACGTACAACATGACAAATAACCGTAAAGTGCAAAAACTTTTTTTTTAGAAAAGAGTTTTATAGAACTATTCACCGGATGACAGTCAAAATTGTATAAAATCTTACATGATTGGAGGGGGGTGGGGTATACGTCGGGTATAATTTTTGAAGCCAAAAGTCTCCTCCAGTTATGTCGGTGTTTTTTTGTGTATGAACCCTTCCCTCGAGGTGGTCCAAAATCCATACAAAAACTTGCGTGATGAGAGGAGGATGCCCCCCCCCCCCCGTAGCTACGGCATTTTTAGAAATGTTGACTGTTGAAAGTGTCACTTTTTACGTCCAAAAATGGCTGTTTCCTCCAGTTTTATTGTGACCACCTCCTTCCCCCCTGATGGCCATCTAAAAAAATGTGTCCTCTCCTCCTCCCCCGATAAATAATGACTGGTCCATTACAGAAATGGAAGTAAGGAATTAGAAACGCTAACAGTCAAAGCCCAAGTTGGCAACTTAAAAACCTTAGTTGAGCATATAAAGAAACACCCTTCTTGTAGCATCCTGAGACTGCAGTTTCATTTCACTTTTCTTAGTTGAACTGTAAAATTAAAGTTTGCAATTCTGTTTTAACTAATAGAAACCTACTTTAAAATAAGCAAAACTCCCATATCATTACTTCATCCTCTTAACGGTCACTGGATGTAAGCTAGGGAAGTGCCAGTGTTTATATAGAGATTTACCAATACCTCTCAACATTGGCAGCCGCCATATTGCCAAAATCGCTAATGACTGTTTTAGAAAAATAAAGACTAAGGCAAGTTTTACTGCCGATGACAGCAACAGCACAATGTCCACTTACAGCTTTACGTTATGGGGAAAAGGTTCATGTTAATTGAGCAACTCTTTCATGTGTCCTTTCGCCATTTATCAACCGTATGCAAGCAGGATGGACAGGACTGGATAGAGAGCACTGTGGGAAAGCTACCTTTCTAGAAGGGGCAGCAAGTGGCACATTGCAGAGCACTGAATTAAGAGTCCGATAAGTGCCGATATTGGCCTATCCCGTATGTAAGTACAACATGCTTGATAACATATCCTAAACATTGTGAGATAATGTAGGATAACTGCTGATAATTGGCCTATCCCGTATGTAAGCACAACATGCTTGATAACGTATCCTAGACATTGAGATAATGTAGGATCATTTGGCATTTTCCCTATACTGTGCCAAGTCCACAAATGGTTTTATTGCTTACATCTAGCCACCATATTGACGAATATGTGAATTTTTTAATAATAAAATAGTATTTATTTTGCTACCACTGACTAAGTGTTCATTATGCTACTAACTTTTTATTTATCTGTTTTTTTTTTTTTTTTTTGTCCCTTTAGGAGTTCATGCTAGGAAGGGTTGTATAATTTTAAGAGTTTGATTTAAATGAAATGTTTTATAAACATGCTAGAGGAAAACAATTGCAAGAGAGGGCAGCAGGGGTTCTACTTGTGATTTTCTGATCATTGTCTCTCCCAAAGCAAAATTAATTCCTGTTTTGACCTTTCTAGGTATCAAAGGCTTGCTAGAAAATACTTGCTAATGCAAATAATGAAAAAATCCACACTAAGTTAAATTGTGTAGCATTGTCCAAGAATACAACGATATTACTGATGTAGTTCCTAATATTTGGTGAAAAATAGTAGAGAGGTTAAGTCTCCCCCATCCAACCCTATTAATAAGTGCTATAATTATTGGTGCAAAGGGTCCCATGTGACATGTCAAAAGAGCGGAAATTTGGAGAACTCTTTTTTTACTCATTTAAGATGCGGTCCTGCTATTCAGTGCCATTGCCATGCAGCAAACACTATGGTAGTATACAGATGCAAGTTTCTTTATGTAAGCTGCATAGCTGTCGAAAAGTATGTGGCTAAGGCAACACAAAACAATATTAGCTTAATGATTTGCCTTTCTTTGTAATGAAGATTTTTGTGGAAAGCAGGGTAAGTCTGCTGGTGCACGACAAGTTACACCATGTTTACCTTGGCGTTAGCTGTCCATCACTGTGCTGAATTTACTATACAAGACTTAGACCAACGTGATGGCACGTCACAAGATGTCGGTAATATGAATTATTCTGATTTTGTTGATGTGTTGTCGTGCACTGAAAATGCAACACGCTAACGAAATCTGGGAAATTTCCAATGCTGAATTTAAAGGAATTAAGAATGTTTACGAGAAACGGTAGCATTCCCAAGAATCCTCAAGTTGTATAGTCTATATAGTTTTTTAGTTTTGTATTTTGAGCTACTGACTATTCCTATTACATGTGTTCATTTAGAGTCCTTCCTCTAGTAGAAAGCTGTGAAAAATGGATTCAAATGGCAAATGGATGTTTATACCTTCTCCTTTCCAAGTCATTATATGAAGCTGTGTCCTCATAAAGTTGACTGCTAAGAGCGTCAGCGAGAACTGCGTGGTGTATCTTGCATAACGTGGCTCCCTGTATCGCTCAATAACGTGACTGGTGTTCTTGCATGTATTTCTATATAATGCAAGTTATGTAGGTAATATGTCACTGTGAATAAGTAAATACCTATGCGTGTACATTGCTGCGGTAGCCCAACTTATGTATGTTCTACGCTATGGGCCTGAATGTACTTAATTGCTGTAAAATTGTGTATAATTTCAGATATGATTTAAAGTTATTTAATTTAACTATTGTTTGTTGACTGTTTTGTTCATACACACACAGTTTTCATAAAGACTGCTAAGAATAAATGCCTAGGTTCTTACGAGAGCATCTGCATCATAACAAGACATGCTGATCCACTTTTAGTGACAAGTCTTGATCCACTGAGAACTACATAAACTTTTGTTGAGCATTGTTCCCGAATGGTGACAGCCTGCAACGTAGGAGCCAAGGGTCATCTTGGAATGACTTGTCAGTAAGGCTCACGAGAAGAAAATTAAGGAAATAACAGGTACGTAGATTAAGTACGGTTCAGAATAGACAGAACCAAGAAAAGTAGATATGAAGAGACTGAAAAAGGCACATCCAAATCATGTTAGTCCAAATTACTAACTCTGTCTGGTTACTATAGATCTCTGCCAGAGAACCACAAGTAAGCAGAACCAATGGGGTACCCTGAAAACCTGTGTCATGGTAATAATTTTGACTGAAACTTAGTAGGGCAAGTAGTGAATCGTACAGTACAATCTGGATCAGCAGACTGGATACGTTTGAGCACCAGATGGACTAAACAAGAGAAATTACTATTATAACCAAAAACGTCAAGTGTGCCGTAAAAGGGGTTATATGGTTGAAGGTACACGGTTAAAAGGTACACGGATAAAAATTGATGATATTTAATTGAAATAATGAATTGTACAGTTGAGAAAATTTCATCTGTTTAAGTGCTGTTGTGCTTTACGTTTTTACATCTATGGCGTCGCGCAACGAAGGGTTGTGCATGCAGTCGATTGTTGCTGGGCACTTTGAAACAATTCAACTCAGCTCTGAAAGCATGCATTTACGAAATAAATAAACCATTCTATCGTTTCTAACTGCCAATTTCGAGGCCGGAAATTAACGAGTTTAGTTTGGTTTAAATCTATATTCGTTTCACAGATTCTTTCATTTTGCCCTTCAACAATCAACTTTTTAGCAAAGACATAACACGTGTACGAAGAAAGGATCTGGATTTTGCCAAGTGGCATTGTTCCCTAATTACAATCGTTAAAACAATCAAAATAATCGTTCAGGGACCCGTAACTCCAGAATGGATGGACCAATCGAAAAAGTGGTCCCTCTGAGAATGAAGCCCCGGGAAATTTTTGGTTAAGATCATGTTTCAGATTTTAGGTAGGTGCAGTAGTTTTTTTCTGAAACCGTGTCACAACCACAACAACAAGAAGTGAACACTTCAAATTTACGTGTGGCTCCGTACGTTTACTCTTGCACGGAATTGCATAAAAGTTGGTATAAAGTTGGGAAAAAGTTGTTATCTACTATCTGGCCAAGTTTGGTCGAAATCTATTGAATAGAAACGGAGCAATTAATAGTTTTAGTTTGGCTGGAAAGAGGACTTCAATCATATATATACACGGCTAATATTGCCGTGCATGATAAAGTGAAACACCACTTCGGAAAATGCTGCAGACTGACAAAACACGCAGCCAGGAAGTGGACCATAGTCCTTGGTAAAGACCGATTTAGCCTCCTTGCAGGCCTGGGATTGGTGTATCATCAAGAGAGACAGGTTGATTAACACCTTGGCTACCGATCATTTATGTAGGCTACGACTGACGACTGTACCGATCGGCATACAAAGCGCCAATCCGATACTTACCATAGGACACAGCCCAATAATGCATATACACTTCATGTACAAATTTCAAATAAGCACTAGGTTAACGAAATCCAACAAAAGAAATCCCCATCACAGAAGGCACCACCTTTCAGTAGCAGCCAGTTGAAACCATTAGAACATGATGTATATCTACGTTGTCGGGCCCTGGATATATGCCAGTCATCCTGGATTTTTGCAGATTTCGGCAAAAGTGAGGTAATTGTTACAAAATAAATCTACTACAATGAATTTTTCATGCACAGTTCCATTATTTAGTTGATTATCTCGCAAAATAAAGTGGATTTAGTTAGAATTAAGGCCTATTTTTACTACGACTCTTATCTACGTCATTAGGCTGTGGTAAGATCATGTTTAAAATAGCCCATCGACGAGTATAAATGTCTCAATATTTGAACACATTTTTTTTACTTGTTAATAATGTCTACATAAAAAATATTGCCAAAACGAATAATCTTATTGTCTTCACCCTCTGGGCTTGGGTAGAGATTTAAAAAAAAAAACCCTCGGTAGCCAAAGTGTTAAACGCAGATTCATTTCTTACTACTATATCTGTAAAAATACTTCCTTCAGTTTATGGTTAAGTCACTTTATTAGAGTCGATTTAGACTCTTATGTGAACGATTTGTCTGTCTGCCTGTGTTCATGCTATAACGTTTTAACGAATTATCGGATTTCTGTAAAATTTTGCACAGATTCTATGGCACATTTCTGAGTTCGAAAATGGGTCGAATCCGTTGGGGAAATCTTCCACTAGAAATAATCAAAGATTTTTGTTCACAACAAACGTACGAAGTTCGTTATTTTTTCTTAAGCCGACTGACGTCATCCATCTATGACCATTTACTGGGAACTATGTAGCCTTCGTCAGCGACTGATGTCACCACCAACCGACCAATGACTGGCAACTTGCTGAAATTCTACAGATCACTGACGTAAGCATGCGGCCCCACTGATTTGTACGTTCCTACATATCAGTCGTGCCGTGTGGCAACGTCGCCATCGATAAATGAAATATTCAAAACGCCGGGAGTAAATGGTTTGGAGGCATCCCGTGTCATAAAATGGCCAAACGGTGCTGAATATTTTTAATGTTGATTCAGTTCACTATTGGTCTAATTAAACTTAGTTTTAAAAATGAAACCGATAGAAGAATCGTATTGGGCTCGTCTTTAAACGAGAGGTGAGCGCCGCCATGCCATGCCATCGCATCTGATCAAAAACTACAAATGCAAGAGGCCACTGGTTTTATGGTTGCATACGCGTCGTGGAACCGCGGCAAAGAAATCGTGTGGGTTTTTTGATTGTATTGTTTAAGGAGGGGTAATTATTTGATTGCTGTATTCGCAAGAGAAAACAAATCGACTCACTACAATTGGTTTAAACAGCTTTATTTAATGCTCAAATTAAAAATAATTTTGAAGCTATACATAGCACGCCACTTGGTTGCATGTTGCTGTTATTCCCTAACAATGCGTTTACGTGAAATCTGCCTACCCCTATCGCTTGGGCATCGACGTAGTAAGGTCGTTGATGTTTGTGCTCCACAATTTTCTAAAAGTCTGAATTTGCATTTGTTCGATGTTGGTCATATTTCAAATTCTGGGCTTTTAAATTAATTTTCTAGTTCGGTTTGTTGTCTTGATCATTCCTCGGTCGTAATTTGTAAAATCTGACCAACATGCCATTATCCGGACGAGACACCTTTCCGATCGTTTGTTGCCTTCCTGTCGTAGTTCGTGAACAAGAGCATAATTTGATTCTTGGTGACTGACTTGACGGGCAGATTTTTATTATCTGGCAATCGAGGAAATGGTAAATAATGTTCCCATTAGACTATGCCTATTCTTAAGCCTAACTTCAATTGCACTACGCTAGTTAGCTGACGATACTCGATACTGAGTCAAATTTTCTTGGCTCCGTTTCAGTAAACTCCTTGGTAACTCACCCATTGACGTGGATCAACTCTACACGTAGGTTTATGGAACAGTGGTGTAGCATCAAACTTTCATTGACCTCCTTGGTAACTCACCCATTGACGTGGATCAACTCTACACGTAGGTTTATGGAACAGTGGTGTAGCATCAAACTTTCATTGAAGTCCTCGATTCCTTTAATTTGAAAATTAATTGCGAGATTGAAAACCCATCTCACATAATTCCAAGGTGATGGCCTTGTCGCTTAACTCCTGGTGTTGGAGGGGGCGACCAGTTAATAGCAGGAGGGAGGCCAATCGGTCCCGTGCTGCTGCTTCAGCACCTGGACCTGCCGTTTTTGACTGGGAAACGTCTGAATTTTGCCTTTTGCCAGAAAATAGCCTGCAGTGTGGAAAGTGTTTCACAAGACCGATAAATGAGGCGCCAATAAGTAAGACACTGCATTTGCATATACAAAGGGAAAATTTTAGGTAAAAATGCCTCTACCCTATTAAAAATGGAGTTTTACCCCTAAAAATAGTTTTTACTGAGCCTAAAATACTTACCTGTATTTTATACATGCTTTCCAGTTTTGGAAGTGCTCATCGTCCCAACCACGAAATTCAATACTCTATAGGCTCTTGCAATGGCGCTCTCTGGGGCGCATGTCCGCCGCCAGGCTTCCTCTCACAGTTTGTCTCCCCGTTCTAAGACTGGTTCGACATGGGAGGAGGGAGGGTTCATCCCACCCAAAGGTGGCGTCGAACGCTGCACCTAGCAAGCGCGTAGAAGGGGAAACAACTGCCATCACATCCTAGCAAGAAACACTCTTTTCCTCGTCAACCCCATGGCCGTGGAGAGAAGTTCTAGAGGGAGGTTAGGCCGCAGTATTCCCAAGGGATGCCCAGCAGAGGAGAAATCAACTAGAGTAGACGTTGCATAGGTGCAGGACGTAATTCAGGGGCTGCAGGCGTCACTTTAGTTGCTGAGCTCAGGTAAGGCACAAACATTTTGCCTTGTGTTTAATTTGAAAGCCCTAAACCGTTATGTCTTTATTTGTTTATTCACGATGGAAACAAAGAGATTCCTTACACTGGGGGAAATTCACACGGTAAGTGTGGATCTTCAAGCTGCACATTCCTACTACCCGCTCTACTGTTGTTTCACTTGTTTTGCTTTATCAGGGTGCCATGGTTTACCACTTTGAAGCACTACCATTCGGCCTAGCAAGTTCTCCTGAATTGTTCATCCAGATTTTAAAGTCATCTACACCACAAGGGAATGGCAACACACACATTTCTCGACAACTGGCTGCTTGAAGGTTTGTGCGAAAGATGAATCTTGGAAATGCTGGATACATTGTTCATCTCTTAGGCACCCTTGGCCTAAACCTCCCAAAGTACAGAGTAGTCCCAGCGCAATCATTTACCTTCCTATGGACTCTCTTTAACCTTCTGTGCAGGTTTGTAGGTGTTTCCAATTTAAGACAGGCGTCTAAAGTACCAGTGAGGCAATCTTATCTACTACTTCATAAGCAGTATTTCACAGTCAAACAGCTCAGCAGGTTGATCGGGTTACTGGAAGCCATGGCATCTAGATTAAAAATATTGCTCACTTTCCTGCTTGCTGAAAGGTCCAGAGAAAAAGTCAATGTGCAGTAGGGGAAACAAATGCCATCGCATCCCATCAAGAAACATGTCAGTCCTTTCGTAGCCATTGAGCCTACAATATTGGGTTAGGCCGCAATATTCCCAGGGGTTGTAGAGGAGGAATCAACAGGGGAGTAGAGGTCACAAAGGTGCAAGACTGAATCGGTCATGCGACAGGACACCAGGCAGACGAACTAGCCACACCAATAGAGAGGTTTGCGAGGGACCATTCTGCAGTTGCGCTGCTTCCAAGTTTGTCCTTCAGGCTGAAGACCTAAGTCCACACGAGCGTCCGTCCTTGTTAAATTTCTGGCTCTGGACCCAGTGGTAGAAAGGGGAAACAGCGGTTGCAGTGTCCGGTATTTCGGCAAGGACATTTGGACCCGTTTGTGCTGTATCAGAGCTAGGCAACTAAAGTAGCACTTGCAGCAGTTTCAAACTGGATCTGCCGTGTAATAAAGAGGGTCTATGAGGATCCGCCGGATCGGCACTGCCTATTTTCGCATCACAGCACATGAGGTAAGGGCCCTGTCAACAGCCCGGGTGGCCACAAATGGTGTGCCCATGGATGAAATCTTAGCGGCTGCCTCGTGGTGATCAGTGACAACCTTTACCGCCCATTATCTCAGATTTGTGACCGCATCTGATTGGTGGACGGCATCTATTCCCCGAGTAAACTTGTGTTGGCCCATACAAATTCAAGGGAGAGCTAGGTAGGCCGCTCCGCTTGTGGAGAAAGGGCTAAAGAAACATAACAAAAACCTCCGTTGGTCCGTCCTTCATCCCAAGTCAAAAAAAAGTGTCGACCGGTCTGCCGCAAATGTCGTCGTTATGCGACAAGCGGAGATGGTTGGAGGTCTAGACCTGGACCGCAATTGTTGGAACAAACGGCATAAAACGGAGGTTCACATGTTACTGTAAAATTAAGTCCTGACCAGAACGGCAAATTTAAAATTGGCCTGTTACTCGATCACGAGGTATCATTTTGTTTCATGTACTAACCATATAGGTCGTGCGAGATCTAACTTATCTTAGACCGTTGCCTCTACATACAGGGTGATCCACAAAAAACTGACGACCCAAAATTTTCCAACTTTTCTAGTTAGCACTCCTCAGAACCAGGAGAACCCGTTCATTCGATTTGATTTCTGTCCTCTCCTGGTTCTGAAGATGCCAACTAGAAAAGTTGGGACTTAATTTTGGATCGTCAGATGTGGACTACCCTGTATAGCAGCAAAATTATGCCAGCGGCAGTATCCCATGCGAGCCAAACAACCAAGCTCGCCGAGATGTGTTCTTGACGGTAACAAAGATAGACCGAGGAAAAACGACTACCTACAATAAGAAGCACGCTTAAAACAAGGAGGGTTGTAGTGACGTGGGCGAATGTGTGAAGTTAGACAAAGCTGCAACTTATCTTAAATAAGCATTTGCGTCCGCTATCATAGGAATGATCCTTGATGCAATGACATTCCGTGTGACGATTTTGCATTAAAAAGGCTACCAATTCGTGATGTGTGGATAAAACCAGGTTAATTTTCAATTATGTAACCTGTTACCAAAACAAAAACACTGAAGTGGTACTTTTCTAGAAAATTTACTTTATTACGCAACACTTAATAATTACACAAGCATTTACAAGTGGTTGATTGGCAGTGGGATATTAACAAACATTACTCATAGTTGGACTTAACTCTTAAGATGGATCTTGCATGGTTATGTCTTTGATGAGTGGCCGCTCTGATTTTGGTTTAGCACCGACTAATAACAATGCTTGTGCTGAATTGACAATGCGTTGTAAGAGCTGTGTTGTGGGATCTATGTTTTCCATTAACCATTCTTCAACAGTACTCTGGAAGAAAATGATTTGTAGTTCTCTTTCCACGTGTTGCCGCAACTGAGCAATGCTTTTTAGAAGTCTGAAATAAAAATGGTTATTGTATGTATTGGCATTTTTCGCACCCTTAATCCATACACCTAACTTTAATATAGACTTTGGCTGGAGGTTATACGTGAGCTAGTAAATTTGAAAATACCTAAAGCTAACATTTGAAAACATTAGCTAAATGCTAAAGAATTAATTTTTCTTCGATTCGTGCATTCAGGACATTCCTATTCCTAATGGGTACATCCCTTATAATTATTAACAACGTAAACTGTAAACACTTACTCATCGGCCTCATTGAATATGGATTCTATGTGTAGTGGATTAGCAAATGACTGCTTGATATTGTACGATGAAAACCATCCTCGATACCTAGTTGGAACAAATCAACCCAAATGAACTCCAACATTATTTGATTTTGCATAGGACTAACAAATGAAGCACACACCCTAAAATGTCAAGCAGATATCTAGGTTGAGAAAAAATACGCGGTCAGCACCATTGAATTTCAAATTATCACAGATTAGCACTTTCTGCAGAGATAAGCAAAAACGTACTCGTCATGGCTTAAGTACCCAAGCAATAGTAACTTGTGTTTTAGTCATTTCGGTAACAATACTACGTAATAGGTTTTTAATATTCTCAGTGTTCTCCATCCAACCCAGGAGCCCAAGCCATATGCATGACAGCAGCCACTATTCTTTTATTATGGACACGTGAATTACCAAAAGCTTTAAAGGTTTGGACTCAAGTGCTAAACGAAGAGAAACAAACGCTGACACGAGTGGACAAAATAACAGTAAAACTGTGCAGTAAACAACTATGTTCAATACAAATGCAGAAAAGAACGCAGCTCGCCCAAGTTACATTGAGTCAATCGCGTTTCTGAGCAAATGTTTGCGCTGATTGAGTGAGCGAAACGAATTCGCTCACTCAAATCAGCTTTTTTGTCATCGGAAACAAGACTTTTTCCTAAACATAGGTAATAGGCTAAATATTTATTCACTAGTGAAAATGAGCGACTTTCTACGTTTGATAAAAGGTCATTGGCCACAGTACAAAAGATCTAACAGGTATAGATACTGAATGCTAACATTACAATTCTGGAATGACATTATTTGACCATTTTTAGTTTTGTTTACCATTTGTATTATTAACTGATGCACTAAGAAAAACGCGCACTTTACTCGGATCACTTTGAACATTTGCTTGATCATTTATGCTGGGACTGTCAGTCAGCACCATACGAGTTGCAGCAAGAAATCTCCTTGAGCGAAGCGAGACGCCGCCTAATGAGCGAGCAACTCTGCTAGTTCTTTTATTATGGACACGTGAATGTGGACAGGGTATTGGTTAAGACAAACACAACTGTGTTGCTATTTGGTTGGCCCAATACACAATTAACCTCGTTACCTCAAACTCCAGATGATGATTTTATTACTTGACATCATGCATTTTGTATCGCTTTCTTACCAAAAAAAGTATTTCTGCCATTTTTTCTGACGAGCCAGTAGCATATTACACAGAGATGTACACTTAGTACTCCCAAGACCAACAGCCTGGCTTATGTTTTAATGCATCGTGGCTTATGTTTTAATGCACGAGTTGATAAGGTTTTACAGCATTTAAGAATAGAAACAGATTCGACATTGTTAGACATATCATTGCCTGCCGGTTGGTTAGAAGGCACTAAACATGTGCATTATACGAAAAATTGAAGCCTGTGATGGTAATCATGGTTTTCTAGCATAGCCAAGTTGTACGCTGCTTATGTTCTTTGTTGTGTTAGTACACCCAGGATTGTATTCCAACAGGTAAATCTATCCAGGTCAACTTTGAAGGCAAGATCTAATTCTCACGTAACTAGAAGAGCACATGATGCTCTTTTTAATCACGTTTTGATCCTGCCTGAGGAAGTTCGACTGTTTGCAGAACAAAAATTTAGGTGAGAATTATTTTTATGATGACTGTACCCCAACGAGACGTGGCTGGCACTGGACCCTACCAGCTTCTATGATCTACAGGGGCTTTTGGTTGTTGGACACAAACACGCACCTGGTGAACCTAACGACCAAGTGCAGCGTTTTGTTGGATGGAAATGACTGGTTAGGTTTCCACAGACAAAGAGGCATACATACCTTAAAAATACACGCATTTCGTTGGGGCTGAGTCAAGATAATAATGAACATAAAAATTCTCACCCAACTAGTGTCTTTCTGCAGAAGGCACTGAAATCTTCACCCAGCATCGTTCATCATCATGTTTTAAATACGCTTCTGAAGAATTTCTTTTACAGAAAGACTAAATATTAAGGCTGTACCGAACCGAACAAACCGAACCGAACATGGCCGAACAGAGGGTGTTCGGTTCGGTTCGGTGTTCGGTCTTTCAAACGCAAAATACCAAACCGAACATATTTTCACTTCTAATCGACGGATTTTGATGTTTGAATACACCATTTTGAAGGTATTTTCACCAGCTTTCTGTTGGTCCAAACCACAAGTTCCTAGCTCTAACGGTTCAGACGTTATAAGGGAAAATGTAAAAGTAGTGGAGATTTTTTTTGTGTTTAAACAGAGTTTCAACATCTATGGACTTACAAGTCTATGTGAAAATACATAAATTTGTTAAAAAACTTGTGCTTTGATGAATCTTTGTGAACTGAGTTCTTTTACATTTTAGTTTAAGATTGGTTTGGTACATGTTTGTTCGGTTCGGATGTGTTCGGTGTTCGGCTTATTTAAGATTTGTTCGGTTTGGTTCGGTTCGGCTGGAAAATTCTCGTTCGGTACAGCCTTACTAAATATCAAAGCATGTCGCCATATAGAAGTTTCTAGAATAGATTAGTAGATTGCTTGGACCAACGCATACAGATTATAGGTTTATAACCATTATAGTTGAACGTCTTCCACAGTTTACTCATCTTCAGTACTGTTCCAGCCTGCCTTGGCATTAACCCTAACTCAAAACTCGGATGACAGTTTGACATTAACAATTCAGATGAAAGCTAAAAATTATTGAAAAAAAATTGCCCCTGTACGCCGTTTTCCAACACAGCATTCGCATCTCTGAACCACATTTGATGAAACCCATGTAACCATGTCACGTAGGGTTCCTACGCTTCAGCACTTTCACCCTTGGCAGAAGGAGTTAACTGGAAACGGATGAAGTGCGGGGAATGACAGGTACTTGTCAGACTGCCAGTTCCCTAGTCTGAAGAGGACTGTTTGCTGCTTTGGCTATGGCATAGAATCTACTCTATTGGATCTGTGCTATGTACTGCTCTTTTAAGTAACTGCAAATTATTGTGCGTAAAAGAGTATCAGCGTAGATGAACCTGAAGTGCCACAGCAACAACAACAAAAAGTGTTATAGGCATACAAGATAAAGTTATAGGCAAGAAAGGAGAAAAGTAGGAAAACGCAGACATGCAATTTGAATTCCAGCATTTTAAAATAAAACATTGGTAGGAGCCACAAATACTCCATACTCTTGCTTTTCTCCTATGAGTAGACAGGTTCCTGGAGCCAGAAATAGAATGATAGATTCTACAACACTTAACTAAGAAGATGAATGTTAATTGTATGATGATGAGGGGCAGCTTTCTACTGAGTCCCACCCTTGGAGCACACTGGGATCCTCCCTGAAGAAGAATGTGGTGCACCACACCCGGGCAGACTACGTCAACAGCCCAAGAAAATTGTTTTCTTCAAACCTGTGAGTGACTTGGCCAACAGGTGGTCCAATCCTTTGAGTAGACTGGTGCCCCTCACCTTCATATAATTAAGATTCTTCTTCAAGGTAAGGCTAATAGAATATTATAAGTTGTTTCTTACACCTTTTTCTAAAGAAAAATTGCTGCTGATAGGTGGCATTTTTTTCTATTATTTGCTTATTTTCTGTCATTTTTGGAAAATTATGGATGACCTACACTAAAAAAATGTTGGTACATGGGGTTAACAGCCCACGTGGTGGAGCTCGAGAACAACAACAATTTTTTTTTATAATAGCCTAAGGGTGAATGCCTACATTTTCCAAATTTCTGGAGCGAAGCGTATCTGGGCATCCACCAAATTAAATTCCAATTTATCACAATGACATCTTGTGAAGTAATCATCTTACAATCTCAATAGACAATCAAATCAAATATTTCATCACAGAATTTTTTAGGTTTGGCTTATTGGACCTACCCTTCACTTGATGTTAGCTTTTCCACTCGAGCTTGCAAATTGGCCAGTATGTTGGCAGCAATAAATACTTCTTTTCCAGGAAAAGTAAAATGGCGCTGGATATCCCTTGGCCTGGAAAAAAAAATATATATATATATATATATATATATACTAAAAACATTTGCAATAGAAGATAAATAGGGGATGGAACAATTCTTTTGAAGCCCAGTCTCAAGAGATTAAAAAAAAAGATATGCTACTGTGATATGACCAATTCGTGCTGATGGGGAACTTCAGACCCTTCAATCAATATTTTTACCAACAAAAACATCCAAAATTGGAGGGAGGCATGAGCCACATTGTAAGGGAGCTGTTGACTGAAACTAGACTTAAAATTAACTTACGCTATTTTTGTGTGTGCGTATACTGCATACGTCACAAAACCCCAATAAGTGGAGTCTTTTGAACAGCCCTCTCACCATTAGGAAGGCGTTTGACACTGTGGACCAGTCTATACTCATCGATAAGCTCAAGACCAACGGTGTTCACGGGAACCTCCTTCGATGGATTATTGACTTTCTCTCGGACCGCCACCAGTATGTAACCCGGCCGACATGGATGTCTGTAACCAGTGGTGTGCCCCAAGGCACCGTGCTTGGACCCCTCCTTTTCCTCGTGTATATCAATGACTTCCCTGGTGTTATTGCTTCTTAATGCAACCTTTTCGCTGACGACTAAGATCTTTAGGGGGCACACAACCAGTTCTGATGTCCTTGTCCTCCAGCGTGATCTGAATGTCATCCAACAATGGGCCAGTGTTAAACTCTCCTTTAACACTGAAAAGTGTGAAGTGCTCCACTTGAGCCACAACAATCCTCAGCACACCTACTTTCTAAATGGTACTGCCCTAAAGCATACCACTCCAACCAAATCGCTTGGTGTCATCATCAACTGTAGCCTGAAACCCGGAACGCAGTGAAAAAAGCTAACAGTGCCCTCGGCCAAATTAAGCACCACTTCTCTTTCCTCTCAATGTTGCTACAATGAGAAGGCTTTACACTTCATTAGTCCGCCCACACCTGGACTTTCGTGTCCAGGCATGGTGTCATTCCTGGTCAAAGACTGCACCCATCATTCAAAAGGTACCACGAAACTTACCTGGAACGACTGGAGATCATGAACCTTCAAAGTTGAAACCCTCGAAAAGCGGAGGTTGAGAGGTGACATTTTGCAGACCTACAAGATCGTGCATCAGCTTGATAAGCTCCCCAAAGCGAAGCTCTTTATCAACCCTCCAAGACGTCTAGGGGCAATCTCCACAAACTTCACAAACCATACGTGGCTCCTTTTTCAACCATTGGGTTATTAATGCCTGAAATGCCCTTCCCTGTGAAGTTATGTGTGCTCCTAGTCTGAACTCCTTTAAGGCTAGGCTGGATCGCTATCCGGCATCTTGAACTTTTTCCTTCCCACCTCATAGTTTTATCACACTGGTAGTGTATTTTTATTATGTTATTCTCCAAAATTTACTTCGAAAAGTATTTTAGTTTTGTCTTAGCAAGTCTCGTCACTGTTACCACAAGACAAAAAATATCAGATTGGTTTCGTCCCAAAGCAACATAGATTCTAGTACGTATGCAAAATAAAGGGGTTTTACCTTGGAAATGTTTGGAGATCCACTCGATGACTTGAACCTAACAATTTTGATGCCACTATGTGAACGTTTTCATTATACTCTCCTGAAAAAAAAAACAGGATGTCGACATAAACAATATGCCAATTCAGGTTTTGCATGCAATATTAATAAATCACTGTTTTTCAGTGATTTTTACAGACATGACATGTAACTTATGAAAGTTACAAATAATTTCATTGACAACAGAATTTGAACTGCCTTCAGCATATGTGTATCCACAAAAAAAAAAAAACTAAACAAGTGGTGTCTGAGCAGCTCACATTCAATGCAGGGTGATCCAAAGTATGTAAATAACAGACTAATACCAAATGGTGCAATAATGTCTGTTATAGTAACAACCAGGGAGCTTGGATTATACGTAGCTTTGATAGGGTGGTCCCACTCGGCGAACGCGTCTGAGCTATAGCACAGCTATTTATCGTGGTAAGGTATACACGAGCGAGATTCAGTTAGTGACGTTTTTGCTCCCAAACCAATCCTCGAAGCAGAGGACGCTTGGTTTTTCGAAACCAACAAAAAGGTTTGTTTTAACTAGCCAGTAGTTTTTAACAAATTAATTAATAATTATGAAATATCTGATCGCTCAATCTTTGCTGAATGTTAAATTACACATTATTAAAACAAAACGAAAAATTCTTACCAGATCACCCGAGACGAGAGTAACTGATGTAGTTGCGTTGAAACCAAAACAATGGCATGTGTTTACGATGGTCGCTTGTGACGGTGCTCTCCTTCTGATAACAATCGTTGCGATTTTCAGTCGCATTGTCGATTGTGCTGGAAGGTTATTGCACTTTAAAAAAATTTAAGCAATTGGAGCGGTCCGGCTTACGTTTGATGATGCATACTCGTCCGTTTGTTAGTCCAATTTTGTGTTGATTCATCGGAAAAAGCAAAAGCCAATGAGATGCAAGAATCTGTAAAATGGCGCGAAAAATGGAAGCAGAAACATCAGACGCGTTTGAAGTTTGCAAAGCGGCAACCAAAATCTCGCACGGTTTCTCGCGGTACAGCGTAATAGTAAGTGGGTCCACCCTATCAAAGCTACATGTAATCCAAGCTCCCTGGTAACAACAAACTTTGAGTAATAAGACAAGAATAAAGTTAGACCTTCACATCGTCCTTCGAAGTCATTATGTCAACACTATGGGATTGTATAGATAAGTTGCCTCTTCCTGGACGAGACCAAGTCACGAACAAATCAGCTGTGCTCAGCTGATCCAGGTTCCCATAGTCATTATAATGGTGTTATTTTCTATTTGTTACTACCACAAGCGCCCTGGTAAACCGTGGGGGGGGGCGCGGGGCTGCCGTTGTTGTTGTTGTTGTTGTTGTTGTTGTTGTTGTTGTTGTTGTTGAACACTGTAAATCGCCTTGGCAAAGAAAAGTTGGGTCTCAGGCCCTCCCGCACCGATTTTTTGATGGGAAATAAAAAGAAACGACGCGGCAAAAATGGCAGTTAAAGATCAAAAATAGTCCTTGGTGAGAAATACAAGCATAAAATCTAAAAATGTCACATCGCTTACTTTGAAAATTCGAGTCCATGTTTACGTGTCTAAGCTTACAAAACGTAAACACAAACATAAAATTATCATTCTTGTCGTTAAACAATTGTGTGGACAATTGTGAGCAGAATTACGAGGCAATGTTCTTTATTTTACCCAATATGAAAAACAATTCCCTAAAATGTACGGCAAAATAAAAAAATCATAAAAACTAAAATTCCGCTCGCCCGCACGGATTTCATGTGAAAAATGCCCTTTTTTTCAGTGGCCGTAAGGTCAGAAATTTTATAGTAGCTTTGTTAAGCCCCCGACTAAATCAAAATTTATGAAGCGTTTAGTTAATTTCGACGCAGAAAAACAAAGATTTAAAGGGATAAAAATAAAACTTCTATCGAAATCAATGTTTTATCACTTTAAATCTAGGTTTTTCTGCAGCAAAATTAAGTAGCAGCTTAATAAATTGAATGAATTCAACATTTAATCCATGCGATTTAGGAGAGTTCATAATCACGGAAAAGCCGGCGACTAAGATCGATCATTGCCATGCATGATATGGATTCAGTCTAGAGAAAATGCAATACCTTTATTATCAGTTACGGTAATTACAAATTGAGTTTATCAGATCACCCTTCCTCCAAATACCAAACTTACTTCACCGTTTAAACTAATTTATTACGAACTTATTACGAAAACAATCCTTCGTTAGCTGTGTTTTGGTAGTTAGTTCAAGTTTAGTGGGACACGGGCTATTCGGCCATCGTCTCAGGAACTTGCATCTTGCATCCAGGAAGTTGGTATTGGTATCCATTAGTCCAGTGGTTCTGGGGGGGGGGGGGGCGCCCCAATTTATTTATTGAATTAACTGTAGAAGCAAATGGGCGTTTAACAGTCGATTTATGGTATACACTAAATTCTGGACAAAATAACTTTCCTGCAACGTGTCAGGCAGTGAGGCAAATAATAGTTTTATTTTGACCACAACTTTGGTAATTTATTCACCCTTAATTCAATTTGAATGTGTAGTTTTGATTTTTTGACATCATTCCAATTTACACCAAAATTGTATGGACGTATTAATCAGCTTGTACATCACAAATGGGTTAAATGGTGAAGAAAAGCACAAGGACTGCTAAGAGCTCTGACTGGGTTTTACACTTACCAGAAATTAATGTTTGCTGGCATAATATTAGACTGGGTATTCCTACTGGCAATAATTCACATAATATAGCATAGTGATCATACCTGCAACAAAATTATAATTCTGGATTTTAATTTTACAAACTATGAACACTCAAACAGGCAATTAACAGCTAGCTAGAATGTATTCAAGATAATCCTGTTATTAACACTGGCGATAGCCAGTGTTAGTAAGGGTCAGCCTAGGGTCTCTGTGTTAAACTGTTAACTTTGAGAGCTTATAACTCCGTCAAAAGTGAACATTTTAAAACCAAATTTGGAATCCAGCCTCGACTAGTCAAGGCCTCTCTACATTCCAAAAATTGTGAAATTCGGTCCAGCCAAATCCGAGATCCAGAGAGGGACCAAATAGACAACTTCTTGTTCTGCTTCTTGTTGTTGTTGTTCTGGGGATACTTTCGTCTGTCCTCTCTACAGGTCAAACCATTTGTCCTATGAAGCTGGTTCTTAGCTCATTTTACAGGTATTGCTCTGTAGATGTGCCCTTTCCATAAGGCATTTTCTAATTGGTCAAGTGGTTCAGGGATTATGGAGCTGTAAACGACCAGATTGATTGTTTTACGTTGTTTTAAACATTGTTGTTATGCAACAATGCCAATTAGCAAACGCCAGCTGCAAGACTGAAGATTAAAGGATTTGTTTCTATTATTAACTGGCGATAGCCAGTGTTAGTAAGAGTCAGCCTAGGGTCTCTGTGTTAAACTTTCAATTTGGACCGTCAACTGCACTGTTTTATAGTTTAGCTGCAATTCTAAAAGTAACACGAATTAATAAACAAAAACGGAACGTTAAATGTTTAGAGTAAGGGTCTAA
>JAHWFP010264160.1:1069-14798 GCA_023313725.1 Lithobius niger | reverse complement strand
TTTCATTTTTGGAAAAACAGGCGTTTTTCGGTGGCGCTCGTTTACACGCCCCCAAACGCAGGATTTTATTCGGGGTTCCTGAGAACTCGGAATAAAAGCTATAATAAAGGGGTTAGTGCACATAAGATATGCAGAAAACAAGACCGCCAAAATTTAAGCAAAACTGACATGAAATAAAATACACTGTTTACATAAATGTTGACTTTGCCGTTTTGTATTTTTGGGGGACCAACGTTTTTGTGGCTCAGAAAACTTTAAGTAAAATAAAAGTTACAATTTAAAATTACTGTTTTTGCAGCCATTAACTAAATACTGTCCGCGCTGCTTGGTGCAGGAATATCGTACAAGTATTTGAAAATGGGGCAAAAGGACATTTATCATGAAACACACTAGTTTTAAAGTGAAAGTACAAAGTTAGGGTTTTTGTAAAAGAATACTGTCAAATGAGGCGTCCCGCCACTTAATCGTTCGTACAAGTCCGGATTATGTCCAATTGCCGCGTCTTTTTTTTCTGTGTGACGGCCAAAAACACCTTGCCGTCCACCCTCAACCTAGGCTACGATAGCGGTTAGAAGAGAATATTCTGTGAACACGTGATAGAACACCGGCTCTATTTAACAGCAACTAATACCACTAGAATGGTTTTAGGTTACCAAACAACTTGTTTACATTGGCAATTTGACACTAAAGGATTTTGACATAAGACCCATAACTTAAACATACTAATACAACACTGGGAGGTTTGAGGATAAAAACGCAACAACCTTGTAACGACAGTGCTACCTTTTTCGCACAGGGGTAGACAGACGGCTGTTTTTGGGAAGAAAGCCATTTCGTAGAAAACTTAAAGAAGAGCCAACCGGGGACAGATTGCAGCTCCCGTAGAATATTCCTAATGAATATTTAATTAGTGTCGTTACAGTCTTTGTCAATATTCTCCCACACAGGGAGACGTTGATAGTGACAAAAAGAGTAAAGCATAGGCACTTAAAATTTAGGTGTGAAGGCCAAAACGGGAATTAACTGAGAGTTACTTAAGGACTCAACAGACCAAAATGACAAAATTAAAAATGCAGGTAAAAATAATTTTCAGTCAATTTGGACTGAAACGAAACGTTTAACAATTAAATGTTTAACGAAAATGCTGCCTTGACGCAGCAACAATCACTAAATGCTTTCCAGGTTTGTCCAGTAGATTCTGAAGTTTTAAGGTTTAAAATTCAGTAAATACACTATTTGTAGGTTTGGTTGCTCCTAGATGGAGCCACGGTTGTAGCGACAAACTACACATTGTTTAAAGAAAACATGCACGGGAAATTTACTTTGTTAGATTTCCGGTTTACTTGTAACAAGAAAAAAAACTCTAATTTAGAGAAAACTACTTTAGGTTAGGTATTAAACCTCCGTTTTATTGGAAACACCAATTCAGTGCTAGAGCCATAATAAATGCATTTATTTTCACCCTAGACCGACATAGAATTCACACTAAAACATCGGTCCTACTTTTAACAAAAAAAAAGGACTGGGGAAAAAACTAGGTTTAAGTTTTTTATTTGCTTAACACACTGACTTTAAATTAGATTAAAATTCAGGCAACTTTACTTTACCAAACTCTGGGAAAAAATCAAAGCTTATAGGGGGAACACTTTTACTACCAACCTTTAAATTTTTTGTTTCCAACTTAAGATTGGGGGAAGTTAACTCACGTAACTTAAGCCATTCGTCAAAGCTAAACTCGCTAACTCTGGGTTTTTCTGGCATGACTAAACTTTTGTTTATATCACTAGCTGACAAACTTCGTTTTATTTTGCCTGTACGAGGCAGGTTCAACGCATTTTTCGTTGTTTGTTTATGCCAACGCAGATGGCGACAGTCCATCCTATGGTCAAGGGAGGGGACTTGGGTCTCATTACCTCGTAATGGGTTGACTTCTGAAGTTTTTAGCAGACCCCTTTCGTCTGCGCTTGAGGACTTAACGACGATAGGCGGAAGCACTGTGGGGGTTTGGGGCTTGACCAATCCCGCGGGGCTGGTTTGATTATGGGGCCTTCTACGTTTCTTTGATTGACGTGGGCCGTTGCTGACGGGGGGCGTAGCCACCTCGGCTGGCACTGGAGAAAAATCACGGGGCGTGGCGATTACTGGTCTGCGCTGTTTGGTTAATGATTCTAATCCTGTCACGCCCAAAACGACATCGTAGAACGAATTGTTGACCGGTGTAATGCACGCTACTGTTTTTAACACTGTGCCATCATCTAACTTTAGGATTAGATTTACTTGATCTAAGGTGAACACTTGTTTACACAAGGCAGTTTGACATTTAACATTACGTTTTAAGCGTGGCCAATTTCTGGCGAGCCTAGCGCTAACTAGCGAAACTGTGCTTCCGGAGTCGCATAAAATATTAATTTTATTTTTCCCTATGCTACCGGACAGAGTACTAGCCTTAAGAATTTTACTGGCATTTTTCCCAACTGGGAAACATGCGTTTACTTGCTGGGGTTTCGAGTTAAGCTCGGGGCATTCCCTACGAAAATGTTGGGGAGAATTACACACGTAACAGCGCCTAACTCGATCTTGATTTAGGTTAGTTTTTTCACTAGCACTAATGTTTATGGCAGGGTTCCCTCCAGGGTTATCTGCTTTCACACTGACAGATCCGGCCGGATTAGCTGTCTGACTGTGGTTACGGTTGTGACCACGCTGTTGACCAGTAGGTTTAGAACCTTGGTTCGACGCTACAGCTATGGGCTGTGTTTTGGCTGCACGAGTGGCAGCTTCGGTAGCAATTTGTTTATTGCGGGTTGTGAACTCGTCACAAAGTTGGGCTGCTTCAGCCAACGTTCCTAATCTGACTTGATCAGGGATCCACTTTCTGAGATGGGTTGGACACGATTTATAAAATTGCTCCAAAAGTACAAGATTGACGAGTTTATCGTAATCACGGTTAACCTTAGCCAAAGTTACCCAACGAGTGAAAAGAGTTTCTAACTCAAATGCATAATCCTGGAATTGCATTTCCACACCTTTTTCGAGAGAACGAAATTGCGTTTGCAAAGACTCTTTAGTCTGTACAAAACGGGCAAGCAATTTATTTTTGACTATTTCGTAATCCTGCATTTCAGCGTCTGTTAGCTGATCACAAACTTTAATAAAGACCTCACCGACGAGGGGTTGCAACGCCGTGACCCATTGGTCTTTAGGAATCTTTTGACTAGTTAAAGTTCGTTCGAAAATCTTAAGAAAACTGTTAATGTCAGTATTGGGCGTCCACCTATTTACTAGTCGAACTATGTCGGCCACTTTACCATGTTTTGCAACTGGATTCGGGGGAGTTGGGGGAGCACCGTTAGCTCCATTTGGAGCGGGGTTAAGATTTAAAGTAGCAGCATTTAGCTTAGCTAGTTCGAGCTGCTTGTCCAGTTTAGCTAATTCCATAGCACTGGCACGGTCTTTAATTTGGGCATCTTGGTCCCTTAAAGCTAGTTCATGAGTTCGACGACGGTCGGCCTCAGATAAGTCAACAGCACGTTTTTTCTCTGCGTCTGCAATTTCGAGTGCTCTTAACTTTAATTCTTCTGCTTTTAAAAACAGTTCATTTTCTTTAGCGGCTAATTCTTTTTTAGAAAAAATTGCGGCTTCTCTCCTTTCAATAGCGTTAGCTAGTGCATCGGAAAGTTCACTTAAATCCAATTTACCATCTTCGAGGGCTGCTCGTAAGATTTGTTGGGATTCTGCTCTAGAATCGCTGACTGTAAAGCCTAAGTTCAAACAGGCCTTCTTTAAGTCCTTGTTTGTGATATCACGAATGATTTCATCTAATTCTTCCATTTCGGACATTTTGAGTCTTAATGGTTAACGTGGTTTCAAAATAAAGCTTTTATATATGAAACAGAAATTAAAAGCAGCCGCTTAAAATTTAACGTTACTTTTGAGCAGAGCGAATTAATAAAAAAAACTTCTCTCCCAAATCCAGTAAGATTGCACATAAAAAATACACTTTCAAAACCCCCAGCACTCTGGTATATGAATAGCTAAATTGCATAAATGCTATCAACTACAACACTCGGCTTGGCGGCCTCTAAGCATATCTCATGTACACTTACCCAAGGGTACAATCGCTGTACGGTCAGTCTGTCCTTCCGTTCCACCGTAGTACGGGAAGTTCGGCACTGATTTTCACGGGAGTCGATCGTCACTGGTGGGCGGTCAAATCCACGGGACTTCGGCGTTGCACGCAAAATCCTCTGCTTGGCTGCACGGAGCGTAGTTTCCCTCTCGGGCCTCTTCTCCTACAGCATCGGTTGGGGTTGAGACGGCTCTTGACGGGAGGACGTCTACTGGAAGCGGCAGCGGCTGCTTCCTGGCGTCGGCAGTTGTTGGAGCTGCGGCGGGGGTTGTACTTTTTTATAACGTTAGTACGACTTCTGCTTCGTGACTTTTTTAGCTTGTCACAGGCATCTGCTTCGTGGCCATGTTTGGCTGGACCACAGACATCTAGTTGGAAGTGGCTTGCATCCTTCTAGGCATGTAGCATGGCAGGGGGGAAAACGCTTGACGGGAACAGCACCTGTTCATCCCACCGCTGCCACCAGCTGTAACGGCGGACGCTACGACGGCTTAGGTGCTTGTAACGCCCCCGGTTTCCCTGGTGTACGTGGAGTTTCAGCTTGAGGTTAATCGGTGTTAATGACGACTTTTTACGTTATTCAACACAGAATGGACACTGTCCCAGCATGGGGGATGAAGCGCCGGTCCTAATTAAAGGGGCCTAACCTTAAACTGTCGGTATCGCTGCCACCAACGGTGGATTTAACTGTTTAACTAGCTAAAATCTAAAAATGGGCTACATATTTAATTTTACACTAAAATACAATTAATCAAGTCTAGCAAACGACTGAAGCTTAAAACTCCTGGTTTTATTTTTGCGACAGAGAATGAAAGTACACTTTACATTATAGTTTGCTTCGAAATCTTTTGAATACCAATTATTTAAATAGGCAACAAGTTTACATTTACATAAATTAGCAAGTTTGAATATACACTTAGTATTTCATAAATTCAGACAAACACACTTGGTTTGAATAAAGTTTTAAATTTTCACATTAGAAAAAGTAAATCATGAGTGCTCCCGGAGACACCCGCAAGACTTGACAGCCGCAACTGATTAAAGTCTATCTGACAGTATGTTTCAACATGATCAACCGTCCACAGTTATGTTTCTAAGTTTTCCAAGCACAAAAAGATCAACCTCCCTTAGTTCCCTCGAGAACTGTTCTAAGTAATAAAAAGCCCGGCAATTTTACACTTAGGCATCAGTTTGTTTCAATTTGCCTTCCACAAAGATCAAACCGTCATTTAGTTTAGATTAAAAATCCATTTAAAATAAACTGGAAAAATTTGGATTTTAGGAAGAGAACCACTCTGACGTTATGGGGTGAAAGAAACCTAAGATGCCGCTACAGGCGTCACCACCATAATTTTCCCTAGCTAGAGAGTTAAGTTTACAATTAAACTAGAATTTAGAATATGGGGGTCCTAAATTAAACTTTCAAAAGCTAAACCATAACATACGAACCACTACCATCGTGCCCGGCATGGCATTCTCCGGACATGGCGTCTCCACTCCCGACTGGCGTGACCGGTCTCTAGCTTGAGATCTGTGAGCTGTGCTGTGCTAACTATGCATTCTGGGGCTGGGGTTTTATGCACATTACCGGAAGTAAGCGCGGACTCGCGGGGTAGCTACGGGGGCCTGATTGGCTGAGGGCCTCGAGAACAATGGAAAGTGGGAGGAGAAGTCGGATGAACAAAGGAACTGGGTGCAGAGCCGTTTGAAGGAGTAGGAACATGTAAAACGGAAAAAGATCGGCCTGTTTTGAGTTTCACTCAATTGAACTTTCGGAAATGGGCCTTTGCTTTGTATTATTGGCTACGGATTGAATATTTACATGTTTGCAACGTGATTAGGCTCTTGTTAAAGCTTATTACTTGGCTTTGGGTAATGTCTAGAACATTACTATTAAATTAAACAAGCTTTAACGGTAAACTGTAGTGTTAAACACCACAACTAGTTTTGGCTGGGGAGGGGGGCAAAAATGGGGAATTCGAAGTTTTTGCACAGTTGGACTTTCGGATTTGGTTTGAACAGATTTTTTTAAGAATTCTTTTAGTGTTTAATAGTAGATCAAGCTATTTGTAGGTTTCGGAGGGTCACAGTCAGGTCCAGAGGAGAACTAAAATAAACATATATACACTGAAAAATTCGTGTCCGGTAGAATGCCAGGTCGTAATGCGTTTATACGTTTGAACATATGGTAGCGTTTCTGGGGGTAAAAGAATATAAATAAAGTATAAATGCGGTTAAATAAATTAGCTTATTTGAATGCTATAACGCATTAAGTTACAGAGAACATTTAACGTTTAAAAGTTTAAAGTTAAAATTCGATCGTTGTGGAAATTTTCCATATGGATTGCGGCCGACAAACACAATAAAAATATCACACTTCAAAATGGTTGTCTGTACAAACCTCATACAATACACTAAGCTAATATGTTTGGGCTTTTTGCCCTAAAAGAAAAGAATAAAATGAAGATACAGAAATACAGAATTTTATAATGGCGGCCATGATGAAGGTGCGATGTAGTGAGTTTGAGGTGATCTTCAAACGTAGTTTTATGGTTCTTCCTGGTGGAAAGTCTGGATTTGGGCTTCCCCAAGAGTCTTGTATTTTGACAGGCTATTAAATGTCGAAGAGTTTGTGGAAATCGGACCATTATTGCGAAAACGGCCAGACATGCCTCGGCGAGGCATTTGGGTGCCTCGAGAAAAAAAATTTCATTTTTGGAAAAACAGGCGTTTTTCGGTGGCGCTCGTTTACACCTTTTTCCCGTTTCCAAATGTTAACTGACAGGAAAGCCTGTTCACACTTAATTATTTAAGCTATAATAAATAATTCTTTCAAGTTAATTAAATCCAAAAAAGCTCACAAGGAGCGTTACCCACAAGCTTAACGTTACTTAGGTATTTAATTCCTGCTCTAAGAATACTGACGTGAGCAACCCCTAGTTATCGAACTATACATGTATCACACACTACACCAATACACTCAAAAAAAAAATAAACACATTGCAAAAACCTAAACGACAGTGTGGCGGCCCAACCCCAAATTTGTAGTAGAAAGAGTCTCGCGAGTTTCAGTTATTTTTATCCACCTAAGACCACACAGTACAACAAATACGCAAAATGGAACACGCTCTCCAGCAGCGACCATGACTCACAAAATTCCTCTCACGACTATATGAACACTGTTATGCAATAGCACGCCTTAGTTACTCACGGTACGAAAACACCTTGGAGTGGACCAACCGAACAAACAGGCGTGGAACCCAAGAGAATTGTGTAACGGCGGATGCTACGACGGGGTAGGTGCTTGTAACATCGCCGGTCGCCTGGTGTAACTAGATCTTCTTACTATTACTTTTGGGTACTTTTTGTTTCAAACAAGCACAACACCTACAGTCCCAGCGTAGGGAATGGAGCTACACATGTCCTAATATTGTAGGCTAACTGTAATAATAAGTGGTAACGCTGCCACCAAGGTGGGAAAATTAGGCTAGCTAAGCTAAGTTTAAGAGAATTGTCTTAATTTCTTACTTCTAGCGAACGACGGACGAGTAAACCAACTGGGTTTTAAAGTCCTGGTTTTATTTTTGAACAAACATGTTAAAAATCAAAACGAACTTTACATTTACATTTGGCAAATTTACAACTGAATTAGTTTATACATAACATGGGGAATTTACAATAAAATTCGACACTAGAACCAACACGAGGTTCACGTAAAACAATTTCAAATAGAAAAAGTGATTTGTATAGGCACAAGGGGATTTCGCAAAAGAGCCCTCTAAATTATCAACAGCCACGGCTGACTAATAAAAGTAGACCTGTTTTACAGTTTTGTTTCTACGTGTAACAGCAAAGCATTAAACCTCCCAGAGTTGCTGTTGATACGTCAACTCCTTAAATACAGAGCCGCAGCTACCAATAAAGTGGATCCGAGCGTTTAATCAATGGAACACCCACGAAGAGCAAACCGTCCCTGTTTACTTTAAACTGCGTTTAAAAAAAAACATAAAAAAAAGCTGGTTTTTAGTAAGGGACCGTGAAACCTTAAATTACGGCCGCCAACGTACGAAATGCCGTTTGGCTTGACGCACCATAAATTTACTTTCTAAAGCTACGAGGTTAAGTTAAGTTTAAACTATAAATTTTGAATGTAAGTCCAAAACTTAAACTTTTAAAGCTAAACTAAGTACGATATGAACCACCACCTTTCCCCGGCATGGCAACAATCGGACCGCGGCATCTCCACTCCCGACTGGCGTAGTGACCTCTAGCTTTGAGAATCCTTGAGCTGTGCTGTGATAACGAAACTCTACTGCGTCTGGGTTTTTATGCCTTCTGCTTGGCAGGCAGGTAGAGGGTTAGCGCGGTCCTGTAGGAGAGCGACGGAGGGGGTGAGTGGGGAAAAGGTGGACACTTGGAGGAGGAGAGACTGACCAAAATCGGCCGAGCTGTCACTACCGGAAGTCGGCCATGACAGCGCGGACGGCTAGGGTAGCTGAGCGCTCTCAATGCATGGGGAGTTGACTCCGTGTATTTACATTGTTTACAGAAGGAGCTGAGTCAACAAAGGATTTTTTTAACGGCTTGTGAAATGATTAGAGGTCTGGCATGAGTGCAGTGAGTTTAAAACTCATAAACAACGTGAATTTAGGCCTATAAAAATAAACTACGATGTTATGCATCGCAACTATTGAGGGGGGGGGGGAACGAAGTGTAATGCACAGAATAAACATTTGACTTTGGGAAACGGATTTCTATATACAAGGCATGTTTTAATTGAAGGAAAGCTAGTTTGTTTTTGTTTTTAGAGGTTTGCTACGGTCGGAGTTTGGATGGAGATGCTATAAAAAATAAATATAAAAATATACACTGGGTCTGTAAAAATAAACAAACATAAACATTGGAGCTCCGGTAGGGTTCATGGCAAGAATTTAAGTTTACCAAAATGCATTAAGTGCACAAATAAAAAGATTAAATGTTCCAGCTAGTTGTTAAAGGGCTATATCGCAGTTTAGGTTAGTTTTTAAACTGGTTTGAACATTGGACATTTTTCATAAATAAACAAAGTCGTCACTTGTTACAAATAAAAAATATCGTGTGTTTGTAACATCTACAACACAACTAAGCTGAAAAGGTGGTTTGGCTTTATGCCTAAAGAAATATTATACAGTATTTACATTTTTAAAGTGTAAATCGCCATAAAGACGATGCTCTTCTGGTAGGTAAGAGTGCTGCCCTCAGGTTTTTTCTTCGATGGTGTTGAGGTGTCCTCACCACGAGCGTCTGATACGAAACCGCGTTTATACGCCCCCACGCGGAGGACTCTATTTGGGGTTTCTGTCGAACGCCAAATAAGTGCTATAACAGAAAAGGTCAGTGCACCCAAGACATGCCAAAGAACAAGACTGCCAAGCCATGTAAATAAATTGCATAGATTAATGCAACAAGGAATACACCTTCTGAGGAATACACCTCCCGTGAAATACATCACCACAAGTTATAAAATACACTGTTTACAAAAAATAAAAATTGCCATTTTATATTTTTGGGGGACTGACGTTTTAGCGGCTCAAGAAATTTTTGTAAATAAAAATTACAAGTTTAAAGGGACACTAGTTGCAAGAATTAACTTAGTGCTGTCCGCGCTGCTTGTTGCAGGAAAGTCATACAGGCCACAAAGAAAATTGGAGCAAACGAAAGTTTATATAAATAAAAACGCAAATTTTGACCATAAAGGGTCACAGTTTAAGGGTTGTTGTAGCTGTTAATTCAAATGAGATAATCGCAACATTTAATGCTCTAACCAGTCAGCCATGCACAGAAAGTTATTTTTTTTTTATCTGGGAAAACCTCAAAAAAAAAAAAAAACCCCTGGGCACACTCCTCAGGACCTAGCTTGCGATAAGGATCGGAATAGAGGGTACTATAAGCGCATGCGCAACTATCAGCTCTATTTAAAGTTAACAGACTACCACTGGAGTGGTTTAAGGTTACCAAACAACTTATTTTACATAGGAAAATTTTACACTGAAGGGTTTAGAGATGGTACCCATAACTTAAACATATTATACAACACTAAGAGGTTTATGGATAATAACACAACAACCTTTTAACGACAGAGTTGACCTTTTGCACTCAGAGGTGAGACAGATAAATTTTTTGCAGGAAAAATGTTTCGTAAAAACCTTAAGAAGGGCCAACCGGGAACAAGTTGCAACCCCCGTAGAATACTCCTAATGAATATTTAATTAGTGTCGTTACAGTCTTTGACAATATTCTCCCACATAGGGAGAAATGATAGTGACAAAAAGAGTAAAACATAGGCACTTAAAATTTAGGTGTAGAGTTCCGAAACGGGAAATAGCTGAAAGTTCCTTTTGGTGTGGTAGCACTTTCAATATACCACTTAACAAAATCTAAAGATAAAAATTAATTTTTCAGTCAATTTGTACTGAAAATGACGTGTTTTAACAATTAATGTTTAAACAAAATACCTGCTGAGTGTATCAGCGTTCATTACACAACTATCCAGGTTTGTTCAATGAAGCAGTTTAAAGTTTGAAGACTTTAAAAGTAATAAACACGATTTTTGGTGTTTAGGTTAGGTGTTCATAGATGTAGCCACTTTTGTAGCGGCGTAGAATTACTATTTAAAAAAAAACTTGAAAGGGAAACTAGTTTGTTAGGTTTCCGGTTTTTAGTGTAGAAAAAAACTCAACTTGTAGAAAATTTACACACTACTAGGGTTAAACTGGGTGGATTGCACCAGTTTGCTCAAAAAAAATTTAGGGAAACAAAACTACTCAAGTTTTAGTTGTTCAGTTTGGAGACTATTCAAAGGTTTTACTTACTCCCTACTGGTAAAATTACATTTTAACTTTCGGTTAGGTTAGCATTACAACCTTAGTTTCCACTAAAAAAACAATTATTTTAGTTTAAAGAGTCATAATTGTGGTGATCAAGCACAAAAATTAAACCTTTTTATCCAAGATAAAAGCTTAACAAAAAACATCGGGTCCTAATGTAAAAAAGGATCAGAAAAAAAACTGCATTTAAGTTTTCACTACTGGCATACCGATTTAATTTAGTTTAAAATCAGTCAAGCTGTCTCTACTAACTTTTAGGTTAGGGGACGATTTACTTCGTGACACAAGCCAACTTGCGAAGCTGGTTTCGTTAATTTCTGGCCGACTGGACATGAACACGCTTCGGCTCACATCACGATCTGATAAACTGCGTTTCAGTTTACCCTTTGGAGGTGTGTTGGCCTTATGGCGACACTGTAGCCAATCGAGGATCGTTGGGGCGTGGACAGTTTCCACTTGTTGCTGTGGTACTTGGCGCAGGCCAGAAGAATTTGTAAGGAGATCCCTCTCATTCAAAACTTTGGTATTTGGCGACCGAACGACGATTGGTTGCCGTTCATTAGGCGTCCGAAAGTCTCGTGACGCTTGGGACTTGACCACTCCCATGGGGCTTGGCGGGGTTTGTTTACGTGAGCGCCTTTTTGATTGACGCGCTCGGGGGGCTGACACATTCGCAGCGTTGGGGGCAAAATCTCGAGGTTGGTTTACAGTAGGTTTGCACGTTTGATTTAATAAATCAATCCCTGGGATTCCCAAAACCACATCGAAAATAGGCCTAGATGCTTTCGAAACGCAAGCTACTGTTTTTAACATTGCTCCATTCGTTAATTTGAGACCTAGGTTTACCTGTTCTAAGACCACTATGTCGTTGTTTAGAATTGTTTGGCATCTGCTTTTTTGCTTTAGGCGTGGCCAACCTTTGGCCAGTTTGGCACTGACGATTGAAACTGAGCTCCCGGAATCGCACAAAACTTTAATGTTATGCTTTCCTACACTAGCATCTATAGTGCTGGATTTTAAAATAGTTGGGCATCTTTCCCCACGAGAAATCATGCATTAGCGGATGCCGAAGCTTTGTTAAGTTCGGGGCAGCGATTGCGGAAGTGCGAGGCCGAGCAGCATTCGTAACACGTTCTAACATTGTTAGATTTGACATTGTCCGTTTTATCAGCATTAGCATCAAAGCTAGTTACGCTGTCACTGCTATTATTAGTCCCAACCGGGTTAGCTAATACGTTACGAGTTTGTTTATGTTTAGAAAAGACTTTAGAAGTCTGACTAGACGACGGAGCACTAGCTTGTGCCTTCCCTGTTTTAAGGGCCATATCGGCAGAAATTTGTTTGTTTCTGGTTGTGAACTCGTCACAGAGTTTGGCGGCTTCAGTTAACGTACCAAGTTTAATTTGGTCCGGCAACCACTTGCGCAGTGCAATAGGACACGATTTATTGAATTGCTCAAGCATAACTAAATTAGCCAACTTGTCGTAGCTGTTATTTACTTTAGCTAACGATACCCATCTGGAAAATAGGGTTTCGAGTATGAACGCATGTTCGTGGAACAATTGTTCGGGGCCACGTTCAAGTGAACGAAACTGGGCTTGTACGGCTTCCTTAGTTTGGACAAACCTTTCAAGTAACCTGATTTTTACTAATTCATAATCATGCATTTCTACCATAGACATTTGATCACACACCTTAATCAAAATTTCACCGAGAAGGAACTGTAATCCGACGACCCATTCTGTTTTGTCTATACGCTGTGTCTCCATAGTTTTTTCAAATATTTTTAGAAAACTATTAATTTCCGATTCGGAAGTCCATCTATTTACAAGTCTGACAGCGTCAGCAATTTTACCCGGTTTATTTACGGGAACACTATGATTTGGGGGTGTTACAGAACCATTACTTGGACTGGAATTACCACTAAGATTTGCAGCCGTTAGCCTAGCTAGTTTGATTTGCTTATCTAATTTTAATAATTCTCGAGCACTAGCGCGTTCGCTAATTTGTGCCTCCTGTTCCTTTAAATGAACATCACTATCCCTTATTTGGGCCTCTTGGTCCCGTAACGCTAGTTCGTGCGACATACGTTTATCTACGGTGGCTGCCTCGTGAGCTCGGCGTTTTTCTACATCCGCCATTTCTAACGATCTTAACCTAGATTCTTCTGTTTTCAGTGCGAGCTCTTGCTCTTTGGCTGCTAACTCTCTCTTTTGTAAAATGATAGCTTCTCTTTTCTCTATAGCCGCGGCTAGTTCGTCAGAGAGCTCGTCAACGGAAATGTTTTCTTCCTCGACGGCATTTTTCAAAACAGTTACCGATTCGTGACGGGTTTCACTAACGGTTAGGCCTAATTTTAAACAGGCTTTTTTCAAGTCTTTATACTGAATGTCTTTTACGACTTCTTCAAAATCATCCATGTTGGACATTTTTAACTTTAAGCTTCAAAATAAAACTCTTATAAATGAAACTTCATTAAAATGCAGCCGCAAATTAATTTTACTTTTAAGTTGAGCTGAGCGAGTTACTAAAAACACTTCTCTCCCAACTACGGTAGGTTTTAGCAAGAAATACACTTAATTTAGACCCCTAGCACTCAGGTGTATAAACAATTAAAATACCTAAAAGGCTCTTAACTATAACACTCGGCGGCCTTCAGCATATCTTATGCACACTTACCCCGTACACAATCACTGTGCGGTCAGTCTAGTCCAAATCCAAACTTCCCACCTGA